>MJUU01060300.1:2649-21965 GCA_002080025.1 Modiolus philippinarum
TTTAAAGAAATCATGAGACATAGGCTGATAGGATGGCCGAGATAATAAACCAGGCACTGAAACCTTGATTTTTAGATGTTATGTCACGTGAGCAATTCCTAATCCCTCTTTCAGAGGGACATGAAAAACTTAATGTGCATTATCAGCAGTGTCGATCTTGGAACACAAAAGTTATATTGTGAAACTTATGAATTTTTGCTCATTTGCAAATTCATTGTTGGAACCAATAGATACCAGAATTCAAATGAACTTGAATTTAAAAAAATACCTATTCTTTCTCCAAACTGGTTTACAGATCAAATACAAGGTTTGATGTGATATCCAATATACAAGAAAAAAATCTTGTCAGATTAACGTACTAGATAATTTTAAGGTTTGTAAGACATATTATCATTCGAAGCATCCCGTCGGTTAGCGAAATTGGAAAAATTTAGCAACATAAAAAAAAATTAAATGCAAGTACAACATAAGAACAACAAATGTCAGACAGATATAACTCG
This sequence comes from Modiolus philippinarum, assembly GCA_002080025.1. Classification (NCBI taxonomy): domain Eukaryota; kingdom Metazoa; phylum Mollusca; class Bivalvia; order Mytilida; family Modiolidae; genus Modiolus; species Modiolus philippinarum. Next base: position 3,150 of record MJUU01060300.1, read on the forward strand.
GTAATTGTCCGATACTCGAAAAACAATATTTTACATGTAACCTTATTTTAATTCGCTTAAATGTACACTTTTCTCTCGCTAAAATGTCCACCACAATTAAATTCAATTTCGCTAAATTGTCCTTCGCCCAAGCATCCAGTCATAAATAATTAGTCAAAATGGCTGAAACCTCAAGTTCCCCAGCTTCATTGCAAAAGTTTACGTAGAAAGAAATCACAAAAGCACGATACACTGTAGGACAACAAAGGTTTGAATGCCAACACAAATGCTGAAACTTGACATGACAAACTTGCCATAAGATGTGGCGTGTTTTATGGCTCAAACTCCAAGAACCAATTTCTGCAGTGTTCTTGAAAAAAAAACCAAAAAAAGAAAACGATAGTGCTGCTTTTCGAAACCGTCGACATTTAGGATTCTTCAACGGTAATTTTAACTGTTCATCAGGCTGCAACAGAACAATCATTTTTGGAGATTGACAAGTATTTTGAAATGTTGTTGTACATCTGAATGCACAAAGCTAGAAAACTAAAAGCTGGTCTATTGTGTATCATAACAGAACAACAAGTAAAAATAAGTAATCGTCCTAAAGAACATAATGCTATATTATCTTTAAGCCTCAAAGTCTTGTTACACTACTAAAATATGTTTAGTTTGCTGAATACATAAATTTTCATGATCAATGATTGTTTATTTCCAAAAGTAAAATTCAGTAAATGTGTGTAAAATTCAAGATTTTTTTCAGTAATTTCATGGAATTATTAGACTTTTTAGGAAATTCATGTAATTCATTAATCACCTAGTAATTACATGCAATTCCTAAAAAAATTTAGTAATTACACGTAATTCCTAAGTACACACATTTACTGTAACATATACAAATAGTACAACACATTTTTGGGCCAAAAAATTTCAATGAAATTTCAATTTCAAAAAATGGCCGCCGATGCCATGGAAACGGAAAAAAGGCGGGAAAAATCAAAGTGCTCCAAATTGAACGAAACTTCACAGGAAGGATTTATACAAATAGTACAGCACATTTTTGGGCCGAAAAATTTCAAAATGGCCGCCTTTGTCATGGAAACGGAAAAAAGGCAGGAAAATTCAAAGTGCTCAAAATTGAACGAAACTTCACAGGAAGGATGTATACAAATAGCACAACACATTTTTTGGGCCAAAAAAATTCAAAATGGTCGCCGTTGCCATTGAAACGGAAAAAAAGGCAGGAAATTTAAAAATACTCCATATTGGATGAAATTTCACAGATGGGTTGTCAAGATTTTGCTGAACTCAAATAAAAAGCCATCTTCTGTATCCATGGGAGGTTTGGGAGACTTTTATGTTTGTATCCAAACATAGGGACACTAGTTATTATTATTTTTCATTATTCTTTCTTTCTTCCAAGGATTTTTGTCCGCCTGTTTTCTCAAGGATTCCTGGACAGAATTCAACCATACTTGGCACAAAGTTGTACCAAGAGGATGTGCATGCACCGGCAAAAATTTTCAAAATGGCCGCCAATTCAAAGATGGCCGCTCTTCTACGCTGAGAAATGGAGAATTCAATATCTCAAGAATTGTATTCAAGAATTTGTTCCTATTGTACATAAATGTTCAGTAAGATAAGAGAAAGGAATTTATGTGAAAAAAAAATCAAAATGGCCGTCATTTTCAAGATGGCCGCCCAAAATATGTCAAGATTTCAACTTCGTCCCATTTCAATGAAAATTGATTTCTAGATAGATTTTGGCGCTGCGAATAGAATGGAATCATCAAACTTGCTGCCAGGGGTGACATCAGCTATTGCTTGCAATTATAAATCTAGTTTTAGTTCTTGTTGATAAATAATGTCTATATAATCTAAAAAGTGGGGATTGTCAATAGCAAGGATAACGTCAATATACCTGATGTTATCATTGAAAATAGAAATAACATTATTTACTTTTTTGTATGGTTCCGTTTTGAAGCTTTTTCACGATATCTCGTACGTAACAGAACAGAAAAAGATCTGCAACGAGCGGTGCACAATTTATACCCATGACCTGTGGATAAATAGTGATGCCAAATTACTAAATACCGAAGTTACTGTGAATTTAATTTCTGCATATGCGCATTCCGATAACTTATGTCTCTTCAGAGCAGATAAAATCTAAATTTTTGGAAGACAATAAATCAAAGATGTTTAAAAATTGATAGAGACGAACAAATACGTTGTCCAATAAAAGATTGAGTGCGTTGATTATATCATCACATGTCCGGAAACAATAATTATTGTATATAATATAAGAGAAAAATCCTTGCTTTTTGTCAGAACAAATGAACCTTCAGACCAGAAAATTTAAAAGACTATTTAATTATTTTGATTTAATCACCTTATGTGGAAGGGCAGTATAAAATGTTAAAACAACCATAGCTGACAATGGATGAGACTGGTCGTTGAAAAGACTGTAATTTATCTAACACTTCAATCGATATTTTTAAACTCCAAAGTAATTTACATCAGAGTTTTGATAAGATTTTTCACTCCTTTATACAAGTAAGTGAACTAGTTAAATGGATGGATAAATCAGCAGTAGAACACTTACCAGATGCCGAAATAAAACCATGTTTGAAAGGATTTTTGTGGAGCTAAGAAATCAAGTACAAGGTAAGCAAGGTGTTATATTCAGGTGGAACTTTGTTTTATGGGACTACGGACTCCAACACATGGACTCAGGGCTCCAAAATAATGGCTTGCGCCTCTTATAACTGAGCTCCAGACTTCATCCATAGGGCTCCGGGCTCAGCATGGGTACCGAGCCGTCACAAAGCTCTATAGTCCGTGTTTTTTACCGAAATCAATGATAGCAAATTGACTTATTTTTCTGTCAAATACTGAGTATCAGCTCATTTTTCTTTGCATTAGTTCTAATATTTTATCAGAATAATCTAAATGTCAAAGAATACTTAATATTTCTTTAATTAAAAACTTAATATTTCGACATTTAATTTTTGAAATTTTTCTCGGCCCTTGAAATATAGTGTATTTTTGGGGTATAATTTTTAATTCTTTATTCAGATGAAATTATCATAGATGCTTGAGGACAGGACCCTGTATTGGGCCCTACGGTCCCTCCCTCTTTTTAAAATATTTACTCCATTTTTCAATATTTGCCATTTATTTGTGCTATTTTGGACTAATATAACATATATCTATCATCAACTTCCTTTTTTACTATCAATGTGAATTTTGAATTATAGAGCGAAGCGAAAGGTTGCCAATTTCAGTCAGTGTTTATGGGGAACGTGCTGGTCCTCAAGAATCTATGGAAATTGTAAGTCTCCGGCAAACACGATTTAAAAAAAAATTTTTGCTAAATTGATTTCTTTTTGTTTGTTTCAATAAACACGTATGATCTATGCTCGTGTGTTACACTTACATGCAAATTAGATGAAATTCATGTATCGATCACAGGTGACTTGTGACCAAGACAGGTAATTTTGAAAGGTGATATTGTAATTTGTGATAGATAAATGGATGACTTTCTTCTCATGAACCAATTTCACAAGGGTAAAGAAAAAAAACAGTTTAATAGATAGACGCATAGATGCAAAATTTGATACATTTGGTATATGGATGAAATTATACAAAAAACAAACAAAAAGAAAACAAAGAAAAAATCACAAAAATAACCAAAAAAGTCGACAATATGTTATTTTTACAAAATGAGACAGGAGGGAGTACCCTTTCATAATGTTTCTGTTGAATACATGTACAAATTTTTTAAAAATTGATCATTTCCTTGATCAAAATAAAGATTAGAATTTGAAAAATTTATTAATTATTTCTTCCTTGCACCATGAAACTCATGCCAATGAATGTCTCTGCAAAAAAAAATTCAGTTGTAACAACTTTACAACATCAAACATTTTGTTTCGATTTTTTTTTTATTCTGGCTATTTATTTTCTTTTTTTTTTTGCCTTTTTTTTGGTTTGTGTGTGTGTTTTCTTTTTTTTCGTTTTTTTTTTTCTTTTTTGCATAATTTTTTTCTTCAATATACCTTATGGATTATGAATTAATTAAGGTAAACAGTACACCTACAGGGCATCGACATACAGATACGAACAAGACACCTATACAAAACGCGATTTATATGTCTATACAGAAGATGAAATTGCCTAGGTCATTGTTTAAAGATGATATTGTAGAATTGATTTATTCCCTTAACTAATAATGATAATTTCATGGCTTTTATAGTTTATTCGAAATTACCAGTGACATAATGAAATACGATTTCTTGATTTTATTGATTATTGAAAAAAAAGAATGTGTGTGTGTGTGTGTGTGTGGGGGGGGGGTTGGAGACTGGCAATGAATTCTCTCAGGTGTGCTTGATTTAATACGTGACTTGTGTATTATTCGTCCATGTTGAATTTATCATAAACTTTTGCAAACTTATATGTATTACTAGTCTTCATGTCTTTGCGAAAATAAACGATGAACAGATCTAGTAAATATTGTCATGAATTTAAGAATGTATGCTCTTGAGTTAAATCACTGCAATAAGAAAGTACCAAGTTACAGTTTGTATGTAATTAAAAACAGATTAATTTCAGTTTTTTTGTTTTTTGTTTTTTGTTTTTTGTTTTTTTGTTTGTTTTTTTTTTATGTTACAATTGAGGTAGTATGGGAGTTTAAAACAGAGAATTATCCTAGCATATCTAACAAAAAATAGAATTCACTGTGGGAATGTTGACAAAGTGATTTCCGTTGTCTTATACTAGTTACATTGTATCACATATGCCACTTTTACTTGGGATACCATGCGAAATATTGTACCCTTTTCAGCAAACTCCTATTCTATTAAGGGGAGATATCTATATAGATATAGTAGAAAAAATAAGTTTTCCGCCATTTATTCAAAAATAAGTTCTTTAAGTGCCATTTTTTTTCATCCACAATCGAAGGTAAGTATAATAACTAAATGTTTAACAAATTTCCCCAAAAAAATTATCTGACGTTACTAAAAGAAATGATTTCCTTTCTAAATTCTCTAATTTCCCTATCATTTCAACCAAAAAGTTAATTTGTACATGACAAATTTCATGCTTATGTGGCCGTTGATCAGCTATGTCTATTTTTTATGATCTTGAACTAAAGTAGAACTCGTGAAAATATCAGTTTTTATGCTATAATAACGAAGTGAAAAGTCATGAAAATATCACTTTTTAGACACCAGTTCCACCTAAAGAGATGATTTCTATGATTGTACACTTTGAAAGATGAGACATTTAACGGAATTTTCAAAATAATAATTGTTTTTAGTTTTATCGGAAAAACACTTTTCGCTTTTTTTTATTATGAAATCATGAAATCTCTAGAAAAAAAATCAAAAATGAGAAAATCGTCATTCTGCATGAAACTTCATATATATATATAATTGCCCTTTAACCACGCATATGGTCTAATTTGTGCTTATATGGGAGTCTCTTAGCATTTTGGTGTTTGAAAATAATACCATTTTAACTTTGTAAAAAGTCTGAGGCATTCAAAACTGAACATACAGTGAAATAAATTGGGTTGAATGATTGTATGCAGTGGTAATGTTTTAAATTTATTACACTATACTTAGTCCAAAATTATACTTTCTAATAGTTTGGACATACTGAAACGAAATTTAATTATATTTTTTCAAGATATATTATATAATTTCATGAAGTGTTTACACTTCGCGCTGGCTCTGGATATAGTGTCATGCCTGATCTGCCACCAGCCGTAGCTATCCGCAGAGGAGAACTTCTGAAACAGCGTTCAGAAATGCCGCCCGAATAAAAGAGGAAAAGGAAATTAGTTTATCTGAAAGAGTCACCTTTCGTGCAACTGGTGGAAAACGTCAATGAACTCAGCTGACAACTGTTTTCGAAAAAATTCTTACTTTGTAATAAAAGGAATTTATATTTGTTTTTCTTTCCTATCATGTTTTGTAATCTTTTCTAGTTATTTTTATTTATTTCATTTTGTTTTTGTTTGTTTTGATATAAAGCATGAGTGACACATCGATCAGCTGATATTTGGAAATCCCATTCTTAAAATAGAATATTGTTTTACCTGTTTACTCGGAACCTCTTGATATTAATTTGGAAAAACAAGCATGGCATGGCAGTTATATGGTAAGTCGAGTGATAGTTGATTAACATGATTAATACCCTGTTTTATTATTAGAACCGTTTTTGATAGTGCCGAAGACAAAGTAATTACACCGGTCGATCGTTTCCTGAAAATGATACCGAGTCAGCTTTTTCGTTCCCCTATTTGTACGATCGTGTCGTTACGTAGTGCTGTACTGAGTTGGTTGTTTTTTGTAAGACGACACAAACACATTAACAGATTCTCGAACGAAATAAAATTATGGTAAAAAATAAAATCGCCAACACGTTTAACATGGCTCAGTAGCTCCAGTTTACTCCCCACTTAATGAATCGGAGTAACATGAATTGCTAATCAGAGTTCAATGAACGAGGGCTAGGCACTACTTGAGTAGAAAAAGGGAGCCAACTCTTAAAACGGGCTCAACAATTTCACTGAGGGTGTTACTTACCGTTTTGAATAAATGAAACGGTTTGTATATAATAATTTGCATGTCAAACGAATGAATAAGAAATCAAGGGAGACGGGTCTCTGTGGTGTACAAAAGTAGGATGCAATCGGTATAAAAAAATTATAACAGTTGTGGTCTACATTTATGTATGTGTCACTCATATGCACAGTTTTATATATTGATATGTAAATATAGAAAGAGATATGGATAACATAGATGTATCTATATGTCTTTTGTTTTGACATTATTCAGGAGGGTGTTTTTATTTTTTATATAAATGGAATTTAGTGGATTAAGAAGGAAGTCGATAGGTTTGGGGGTGTATACATATGTATTTTTTTCTTTTCTTACACTTTTCTTTATAAGCAAAGAATCGTTCACAGAAACAAAGTTTTTACCATAGGGCAAGCAAATTGTATACATACTTGCATACATTGGAATAAACCATTTTTATTATTCATATTCATAGATATTGAAGTTGAACTATATTTTACTATTTATGTTCAGAATAAATTGTCTCCAGTCCTTGACATATATTTTTCTGTTAATATTTGTGAATTCATAATATGACTTCTGTAACGATAGGTTCACTCAACTGCAGGGGACTTCTGGATGAAAAGAAAAGACGAGACTTTTTCGTTAGATATCATGATAAATATGATGTTACTTTCTTGGTTGATACACATTGTTCAAAAGAGAAAGAACGTCAGTGGCAACTTGAATGGGGGTATAAAGTTCACTTTAGTTCGCACTCCAGCAACAGTAGAGGTGTGGCTATATTATGAAAAATACTTTTAGTCATGAAATACATAAAGAAATAAAGGATGATCACGGTAATTTTATTATCCTTGATATTAGTATACAGGACTATAGATTGACTTTAGTCGCACTTTATGGACCAAATAATGATTGTCCTGGTTTTTTCTCAGACCTAGAATCAAAAATACAGGAAATAAATAATTCTTCTATTATAATGGGAGGGGATTGGAATGTGGTACAAGACTATAATTTAGACACTCTTAATTATAAATCAAAAAATAATATAAAAGCAAATGAGAAATTACAGGAAATTAAAAAAATGAGCTTGATTTGGTTGATTTATGGAGGGATTGTAACACGGATATATGGCGTTATACTTGGAGAGGCCCAGAGTTGAAACAGAGTCGTCTACACTATTTTCTTATATCTACTGACTTTGAGATCTTTGTTAAAAAGACTGATATAGATTTAAGCTATAGGTCAGATCATTCCCCAGTGTATCTTGTACTTCAATTCTGTGATCAGACGAGGGGTAGGGGTACTTGGAAATTTAATAATAGTCTTTTATATGATAAAGAATATATAAAAAAGTAAAGTCATGTTTTCAAGAAACTATCGGTCAATATACAATAGACAATACTGATGGAGAGGATATTAAGCTAAATTTAGTCCCAAATACCTTTTGGGAACTATTGAAGTGTATGATAAGGGGTATAACGATTTCCTATTCATCATATAAAAAAAGAAAACCAAAAGGAGGAAAAAGAGCTGAATGAAAAATTGTCTGTTTTACAAAATCAATATAATTATAATCCTGGTATAGGTCTTGAAAATGAAAACATGGATACTGAAAATATGCTCAGATCTTTAAGGGAGAAAAGGGTCAGTTGAATCATGGCTAGGGCAAAAGCTACATAGGCAGTAGAAGGAGAAAAATGTACCAATTATTTTTTGTAATCTTGAAAAAAGAAATTAGACAGAAAAAAATAATACCTAAATTAATAACTGATGAAGGAGAGGAATTGATTGACCAATTTAAAATTTTGAATGAGCAAAAAGTGTATTATGAAAAATTATATACTTCCCGCAACCTTTAGAATAAAGAGGAGCATGAAAAATTGTTTTTTTTTATATAAATAATCCATTTTTAAATTTTCTTACAGATAATGAAACCTCAGGCTTAGAGGGAAGCCTAAGCAAAAGTGAATGCCTACATGTACTAAAAACATGAAAAATGGAAAGTCTCCAGGTTTAGATGGATATACTATTGAATTTTATAATTTTTTTTTGGAATGTTATACATTTATTTCTAATTAGATCACTTAAGGGGTTAAAACTTGTTTACCTAAAGAGGGGAAATCAAAATTTTACTTGAAATATTGGAGACCAATTACTTTGTTAAATGTTGACACAAAAATCGTTTCTGCGTGTATGGCTAATAGAATCAAGCCAATTTTGAATAGAATTATCAGTGAAACACAAGTTGGTTTTCTGAAAGGAAGATACATTTGGGAATGTACAAGACTAATTTTTGATATTTTAGAAAAATCTGATGAAGAAGAAATACCTGGTCTTCTAATCCTGCTAAATTTTGAGAAGGCATTTGACTCTCTTGAATGGTCTTTCATTGATAGAACCCCTTCTTTCTTTGGTTTTGGTGAATATTTCAGATAATATGTTAGCACTTCATATTCTGATGCACAAAAATGCATTATAAATAACGGCCACTGTTCTACTTCTTTAAAATGTGAAGGGCTGTACGTCAAGGGAATCCTTTATCCCCTTATCTTTTTATACTCTTTAGAACTCATGAGTGCTGCCATGAAATTTGAGCCTGAAATCAATGGAATAAAGATAGATAACTGATGAATTCTTACTTTCTCAGTACGCAGATGACTCGTCTATTATTTTAGATGATAATGAACGTTCCCTAGAGAAATCGGTATTTATGGTGGAGAAATTTTCAGAATGTGCTGGACTGCGAGCTAATTTTGACAAAACAGAAGCTATATGGATTGGTTCAAAAAAGACATTAAGCAGACGTTTTGCTACCAGAAAAACCTTTAAAATGGAATCAGTCCGGAAAATTTAAGCTATTAGGGATAAAATATGATATCTTTGCTGAAGATAAAACTGTTATTAATTTTGAAGAGAAAAAAAGACAAAATGACAGCTTTACTTAAATCATGGAACTATAGCAATTTGACTTACATAGGCAAAATCACTGTTATAAAATCATTAGCATTACCAATTATTATAGAATCTTTAACAGTATTGCCAAATCCACCAAAGAAATTTTTGACAGATGTTCAAAACACGTTTAATAATTTTGTGTGGAGTGGAAAACCGGACAAAATAAAACGAAATGTTCTAATTAACAATTATGAAGATGGGGATTAAAGATGCCTCATTTAGAATCTTTCTGTTTCAGTTTAAAAATGACTTGGATAAACAAACTTTTGGACCCATTATATAATTCTCCACGGAAAATTTTAGTATCAGAGCAATATAATAGGTATGGTGGGGATAAAATATGGATGATGTCCCCGGAAGGGTTATTGAAAATTTCTAGTTCTTTTAATAAATTTTGGGCAGACATTATTTAAAAATGGGCTTTTTAAGTTCAAAATCTTAAAACAATGAACAAAATGTTTTGGACCAATCCATATGGTTTAATAATAGTATAAAGATTGATGATAAGATTATTTTTTGATGAAAAATGGTGTAAGGCGGGAACATTTTTCAATAACGATCTGATTGATGATAATCAACAATTTTTGACACGTGAAAGATTAAATGATGCTTTTAATATAAGATGCATTTTTTTTAACTTTTAATAGTAAGCAATGAAGGGATATGGAGTAAATGCACATGAGACAAAATCTCTATAAATACATGGTAAAAAGCAATGGAACAACGCTTTTATTGTTGTTCTACATGTTCTAGTGTTTTACATGCAATAGCAAAACAATGGAAAGACCTCATACTATTGACAACAAAGAAAAACGAAATAGTATCATATAATTTTCTGTTGGTAAAGCGAAATAGTAAATGTAGTCAGCTTTTTTACAAAAAAATTATGTTGTTTTACTCAGAATCAGCTTTAAAACAGCAAACTAAGTGGAATGAAATTTTAGATGTTGTTATGTGGCAGAAACGACCAATAAATTATTGTAAATTGAGGTCAGCAAAGATAAAACAAAATTGGCTCAAATTAACTTTGATTCAGACATAAAAAATAATTATTTTACAAATTAAATACAATATATAACTTATCTGACAATAATGAAGTCCAAGTAATAATCAAAATGAACAGTTCACTGAATTCCACCAATAAATGTCCAATATAATGTTCCTTATAATCCTCACTGAATAGTTGATAATGGATTCACAATAATTGATGTCGATTTCCAATACAAAAGATGTGCGTGATAATCCTGTATAAACTAATTAATCCTGTATAAACGTATTAAACTGACTGACTTAACCCTTTTCAGCTACCTTATATAAACACATTTATTCTTTCCAGAAAATTCTATCCACAAGATTCGACTGGAACATTCTAATCAACTGACAAACACATGACTAGAATGATTATGTAAGGAAAGCCTCTAGAAAATTCTATGTGTTAAATATTAAATTTAAATTCTAGAAATTTCTATATGTTCTAAGGTGTAATAACCTTGACCATTGTTTATTGTAAACAAGTTACATAACTAGGCCAAACAAATTACATAATATTAAGGCCGTACAAAATAAAAACAATGAATAAAATACATTATAGAATATTTACAATATTTAATTACCTATAACACCTCCCCAAAAAGAAAATGTTTGAATGCAATGAAAAACATTTAAAATAAACAATGAGGTGTTATGAAATTGATCAAACTCTTGACAATGCGTCTGCAATGACATTATCTTTTCCTTTAATGTGTCTTATGTCTAGATTAAAACCTTGCAAAGTCAAACTCCATCTCAAAAGTCTTTGATTTTTATCTTTCATTTTATGAATAAAGTTAAGGGGGTTGTGATCAGTATATACAATGATAGGCTGAATTGAAGCTGTAACATAAATTTCAAAATGTTGTAAAGCCAAAATCAAAGACAAACATTCTTTTTCAATTGTGGAATAATTTCTCTGGTGTCTATTAAATTATCTTGAAAAATAACAAATTAAATGGTCTATACCATCTTTACCTTCTTGTAATAAAACACCGCCAGCAGCAACATCACTAGCATCTACTGCTAATTTAAATTGACAATTAAAATTAGGTGTTGCTAAAACTGGCGCACTTTCTAGGATGGCTTTTAGTTCTTCAAATGACTCATCACAACTTTTACACCAAATAAACTTTACATTTTTTCTCAATAGTTTAGTCAAAGGCTCACTAATTGAATGAAGTTTTGACAAAATTTTCTATAGTATCCAGCCATTCCCAGAAAACGCATCAATTGTTTCTTTTTCTCAGGTTTAGGAAAACTAGAAATAGCACTAATTTTAGCATCAATAGGTTTTACCTGACCCTGACCTACAACATGTCCTAAATAATTTACATAAGCACATCCAAATTCCCTCTTAGAGAGGTTGACTGTTAACATAGCACTGCTTAAATGGTAAAAAAAGTTCGAAGTATCTGAAGATGTTCTTGCCAAGTGTCACTATATATATAAGAATGTCATCAATGTATGCTTCAAAACCGTCAATTCCAGAAATAACACTGTTGATGAGACGCTGAAAAGTTGCCGGCGAATTTTTCATGCCAAAAGCCATCACTTTGTATTGGAATAGTCAATCGGGTGTAACAAAAGCGGAAAGTTCTTTTGCACGCTCTGTAAGAGGAACTTGATAAATCCTTTCAGTAAGTCAATTTTTGTTATGTATTTAGCATTTCAAATTTGAGCAATACAGTCATCAATGCGCGGAATTGGAAATGAGTAAGTTTTTGTAACATTTTTTAATCTTCTATAGTCCGTACACATACGATAAGTTCCATCAGGTTTTGGCACTAGAATACAAGGCGAGCTCCAATTGCTTTTGCTAGGTTCAATAAAGTCCTTTTTTAACAAATACTGAATTTCATTATGCAGGTACTTTTGTTTGATCGGATTCAGGCGATATGGATGCTATTTTATCGGCACTGAATCACTAACATCAACGTCATGAAATATTTTATCAGTTCGTGTTGGAATGTCCGGAAACAAATGTTCAAATTCACGGAGTAACTGTTTCAACTGGTTCTTTTGAATCGTTGGTAAATGTTGAAATTTCGAATCTAAATCTTGTAGAATCTGTGAATTTTCCAGCTTCGATGTGATAGATGGAGAATCAATCTTCTAACAAAAGTCTTTTTCAGAATTATCAGGGTCAACACTAACTATATTTACAGAATGTACAATATTTGTGCTATTTCTATCTATATAAGGTTTTATCATGTTTACATGACACAGCCTATTATGTCTACGTCTGTCAGGTGTTTTAATGATATATATTTAAATCACTGATTTTCGTTTCAACAATATATGGACGAATATATCTGGCTTCAAGTGGCTTTCCAGGAACAGGAAGTAAAACAAGTACTTTATCACCAGGGTCAAAATTACGTTTTGCAGAATTTTGGTCATACTTGGCTTTCATAAATTCTTTACTGGATTTAAGATTTTTATTGGCTAGTTCACAAGCTTTTACAAGTTTAGTACGAAAGTCTGAAACATAATCAAGGAGATTTAATTGGTCTTTTTCATCAGATAAAATTTTCTCATTTAAAATTTTGAGTGGTCCTCTAACTGTATGTCCAAAAGCTAATTCAAAGGGACTAAAAGCTAATGATTCCTGAACTGCTTCTCTTACAGCAAATAATAGAAAAGAAATTCCTTCATCCCAATCTTTCTCTGTGTCAATACAGTAGGTCCGTATCATATTTTTTAAGGTTTGATAAAATTGCTCTCAGGTGCCTTGACTTTCAGGGTGATATGCAGATGATCTATACTGTTTAATGCATAATTCCTACATTACTTGCTGGAAAATGCTTGACATAAAGTTTGAACTTTGATCTGATTGAATAGATTTAGGTAGCCCGAACAAAGTAAAAAATTTAGTTAAAGCTCAAACTATGGTCTTAGTCTTTATATTTTCTTAGAGGAATGGCTTCAGGGAACCTTGTGGATGCTTACATGATAGTTAACATGTACTGATAACCAGATTTAGTTTTTGGTAGAGGACCTACACAATCTATTAATATTATACTAAAAGGCTCCTCAAAGGCAGGTATTGGTTGAAGAGGCGCTTTTGGAATAACTTGGTTTGGTTTCCTTACTAACTGACATGTATGACAAGACTTGCAGAAATTGGAGACATCTTTTCTCAGATTTGGCCAATAAAAATAATTTAAAATTTTGTTGTAAGTCTAATTAATACCTACGTGTCCTGGCAAGGGAGTATCATGGGCCATGCTTAAAATCTCAGCTCTATACACCTTTGGCACTACAATTTGATACTTTACTGCCCACTCTGCATCAGCAGATACATCAGAAGGTCTCCATTTACGCATAAGAATACCATTCTTAGTTAAATAAGTTACAGGTTCTTGCAAAGATTCACTTTCATCAACAGCCCCGTTGGAAAGACATGAAATTTCAGGGTCTTTATGTTGCTCACTGCTGAAAGTAGACATAGAAAAACCATCTCATTGAACCATTGAACTATCAGAAAACTCTAAGGGCTTGCTTGTTTTACCAACATCACCAAGCTGACTCATAAATGTATCCGACAAATCAAAAGTGTTATTTTCATCAACTTTCTGAGCTTCTACACATTTCTTTTCCATAGCACGAGTAACTGCACAGGCAGGATACAACTCAGAAAAATCCTCTTCAGCAGAATCAGAAACCTGATCAAAAGAAGGCTTGTCTGTCACAATAGGATTTCTTTGAACTTTATCCCCAGCTAAATCATTACCAAGAAGAAGTTGTACACCTTCAAAGGGCAATGATGACTTAATACCTAAGGTCACAGGTCCAGAAACAATATCTGAATACAAATAAACATTATGGAGAGGAATAGCAGTATAACCACCAGAATCTACCCCCTTAATAAGAACATTTCTACCAGTATTAAAAATATCATCAACCGGCAGGGTTTCCGCCAACAAAAGAGACTAAGAGGCTCCCGTATCTCTTAGAATTCGAATACAGGTAGAATTACAAAAATCACTCGAAAGCGACACAAAACCATCACTAATAAATGGTTCAAAAATCTCCATAATGGAACTAGATGGGGATTTGACCTCGACCTTACTAACAGGATCAGAAACATACTTCACCTCAGAAAAAGAACTATGCACATCTGTATCCAAATGAGGCAATCATTGTGACGACTCAACAAAACTACTGGGTTTAATTTCACTTTCCTTCCTTTGCTTTAACCAATAACAGTCAGATATCAAATGGCCTTCCTTCTTACAATAATTACACGAAATAGACTTAAATTGTCTCTGTGACTGGGAGGGAGGATAGGACTTGGACGAGCTATTTACTGGACGTTGCCTACTATTTACATCATTTGTAGGTTTGGGTGAAAAATTTGTGGAATTATTTTGACTTCTGAAAAATTTCTGTGGTTTATTAAAAAATTGTGTTTTGTGTGTAGGTGAAAAATCATCAGCTAAACGTGCAGCAATTTCCAAAGTTTCAGCTTTTTGTTCATCAATAAAAGTTTTAATGTCAGTACTTTTTAAATTCTTCAATTAAAACTAGCTGACGTAATTTCTCATGATTGTTATGTATTTTCTTTGATGAACACCAACGATCAAATAGTTGCTCTTTAGTTCTAGCAAACTCTTCATAAGTTTGGGCACTCTATTTTTCTGCATTCTTCAATTTTTGGCGGTAAGCTTCAGGGACCAGTTCATAGGCTTTAAGAATTAACTCTTTTACAGTGTCATAATCTGAAACCTCTTCTACAGACAACTGAGTGTAAATTTCCCTGGCTTTACCAATTAACACACTTTGTAATAACATTGACCAATTGTTTTTGCCACTTTAAATTCTGAGCTATTTTCTCAAAATGCAGAAAATATTTGTCTACATCCTTTTCTTGAAATGGAGGGACCAACCTGATGTTTTTGGCAACATCAAATGTCTGAGAATTCGGAGAAAGGTGTTGATTCTTTTCAGCTAATTCTATTTTTTTCATTTCCAATTGATGTTCAAATTCTAATTTCAATTTTCTTTCTTCTCTTTCTTCTCTTTCTTCTCTTTCTCATTCTAATTCTAATTTTCTTCGTTCTCTTTCTAATTCTAATTTTCTAATTTCTAATTCTTTCTGAATTTCTATTTTTTTAATTTCCAGATCAGGTGTTTGAATGCCAAAAGTCGCCAAAACTGATTTATCAAAATAATCTTCTTCAACCAAATAATTTGCAATCACATTTTGAATTTCGAATTTTCTCATTCCAGATTTGACGTTTAATTTCAAATGTTTTCTAAATATAATCAACTCATCCTTTTGAGCTTCTCAAAATTCTCCACCTGACACGTAGACATGAATTGTTCTGGATCAAATCACATCTTGTAAACAATTGATTGCTGGCTTTAAAAAAATTCAGTTGACAAAAATATAATAATTTCTTTTTTAAACAATTTCTGTTATGTGGCAGAAACGTCCAATAAATTATTGTAAATTGAAGTCAGCAAAGATAAAACAAAATTGGCTCCAATTAACTTTTAATCAGACAAAAAAAATAAATTATTTACAAATTAAATACAAAATATAACTTATCTGACGATAATGAAGTCCAAGTAATAATCCAAATGAACAGTTCACTTAATTCCACCAATAAATGTCCAATAGAATGTTCCTTATAATCCCCACTAAATAGTTGATAATATATTCATGATAATAGATGTCGATTTCCAATACCAAAGATGTGCGTGATAATCCTGTATAAACTAATTAATCCTGTATAAACGTATTAAACTGACTGACTTAACCCTTGTCAGCTACCTCTTGAAAATACATTTATTCTTTCCAGAAAATTCGATCCACAAGATACGACTGGAACATTCTCATCAACTGACAATCACATGACTAGAATGATTATGTAAGGAAAACCTCTAGAAAATTTTATGTGTTAAATATTAAATTTAAATTCTAGAAAATTCTATATGTTCTAAGATGTAATAACCTTGACCATTGTTTATTGTAAACAAGTAACACAACTAGGCCAAACAAATTACATAATATTAAGACCGTACAAAATAAAAACAATGAATAAAATGCATAATAGAATATTTACAATATCTAATTACCTATAACAATGTTGAAATAGAAGATTGGTCAACTATTTATGGGCAACCCTTTAAATTTATAGTTATAATTTATTATCTTTCAGTATAAAATTTTGCATGGAATACTTGGCATCAATTCTCTGCTGTATAAATGTAAATTGAAAGAAACACATTTGTCTAGCTTCTGTAGTGAAATAAAAGAGACCATCTCACATATATTTTGGGAATGCAACGTAGTAAGAAGTCAACCAAATTTTTATGAAGTTATGTCATTTTCAACTACCATTATCAGCACAGAATGTCTTAATTGGCTCTTCTCTATGTACCAAGACAGAAACTTGCATCTTTACTATTCTAAAATACTATATATATACATGTAAAATGAATTATTCTCCACCTTTGGCAGTTGGTGCTTTAAATATGCTTAAAATGTTTATAATATTGAAAAAAATGTCTCTTGTTTATTTCAATCCGCCTGCAGTTGGTGAAATTTTTTTTTTTTTAATGGGACTGTATAAAACAAGTACTTGTTTAAGGGGGGAAGTAACTCTCATATAGTATGCCGTATTATATTCAAGAGCTAGGTGGGCATTCAGGTAGAGGAGAGGACATAAATTAATGCTTCAAGCCATTATTATACAATGTTTATAATATTATATTGGTTTTTCATAATTATAGTTGTTTTTTTTCTGCTGTAATCATTTCCCCTCAAATCACAAGTTTCTATCTTATCTACTTAAATATATGAAATGTCAGGACAGAGGGTCAATTATGTAGAAATCACAGACAAGCAAATATAAAAAAATCAATCCTCAAATAATATAATAGATTTGGGTTTCTTTTTATATATATTGCTTATGGCGAATGGTATGTTGTATATTAATTAATATTTATTACTCCTGTTCTTTGAATCTCTTTTTTCCTTCCTTCTAGTATAGTGCTGTGTATTAAAGACAATACTGTGAAATTTAATATTAATACTGTTCATGCTGTTAATGAATTGTGTAAAAAGGAAATAAAAAAAGAAAGTGTTTACACGTCAGAGTCAACACAATACAAATTCTGAAAAACAGAAAATCCCGGTTTGCATACAATTTAAGGAAAAAGGGGAATAGAGACTTGTTAAAAGTTTGAATCTACTTATATGGTCTTCTGTTTGTTAGACACCCTTTGCATTATTTTTTTTTATCATCTACAGCATGAATATTGAAATTTTCTGATAGCTTAGACAAACGATATTTCATCAACATTTTCAACATGAACTCAAAGTCAAGATAGAAATTCTGGAACGAAGAATTCTCATTAAGTATACAATTTCGGATAAAAAATCAAATATTAAATCTATATTAACTGTGTCTGTATGTGAGATGAAGTGAAAATTCGCTTTTAGCAACTTTTATCATACAAGAGCCTGAATATTTTATATAGATTAGACTAACTTAAGCGATTTTCAATCATCATTTTCAAGATACATTCACTGGGTATTTTCAACTCAAAGTCAACACAGTTGAAATTCTGAAAAACTGACATTTTTCCCAGTTTGTATGCGATTTCGAGGCAAAGTGTCACAGAAACCCTCTTTAATAGCTTACATCTACGTGTATGGTCTTTTATACACTTCCTTTATCCCTATACTATAGAAAAATTTGGAAATGGCCTACATATTTATTCATTGTGAAGGATGCTACAATGGGTGAAAGTTGAAATGTAAGTTCATCTCACCTTGTAAACTTTAAGGACGAAACTTAAGCTAAAATAAAACATAAAAGACTTTTGAAGGCTGTATCATAGTCCATCGGCTTAAATACCCCCCGTGCAGCCTCTTATAAACTCCACTTGCAATTTTTAGTCCTCATAAATCCCCTTTCGTAACCCTAACCCTAACCGTTTTTTTTAATATCCTTTCGTAAAATATGCAATGTTAGAACATGCTCCTTTTTTGAATAATCCAACGCAATTTTGGAATTTTTTTTTTTTTTTTTTGCGAAAAGTATTCTTTTCATTGTTTCAGATTGTTGAAATTTCTTATTTAACTAAACGTTTTCTTTTCATTGCTTCAGATTGTTGATTGGTAACACTCAGTTATAAAAAGTTGTATAAAATTATAGCATATTGTATTAGCCGCATAAGTACAATTTCTATAACTACTAAGTTATAAAATAAAAAAATCGTACCCCTATCCAGTCAAAATGTA
>MJUU01060301.1:0-12528 GCA_002080025.1 Modiolus philippinarum
CTTGTTATTTACAATCGTGTAAATAAAATAAAGGGTGATACAGATTTCCGTTTGCCGTATTTTATTTCGCGTGTTGCTTTTTCTCGCTTTTAAAATGTCATTTTTGCCCTCATCTTATTTATTAATTATTTCCTTTATATCTTTCGATTATCGAGCGTACATTAACATATCATTATGAAGGCGGCAAAGGCTTAGGGTTATCATCGTACAGTGTCCATAACCTTTTTTATCGTACACCAAACACGATCTTATTTCACATGAAATGTACATTGTACACGAGAATTTCGATATTTCTTCAACCAAACAGAACCTATTTCTATTTTTTTATACACGGTACAATGACCCATTCCTTTAAAGCCATCATTAATCATATAAATAGAGAATTGGAGTACTAGGTGGCATTTGCACCATTTCGCATACTATCTATGTCCCCATTGTAGCATATTTTCAGTAAATTTGTACAAAATTTGAGTACTAAATGGTATTTACATGATATCGTATAATATCGATATCACAATTAATGCATATTTTCAGTAAATTTGTACCAAATTTGAGTACAAGATAGCATGTACATCATATTGCATACTATCAATATCCCTATTGTTGCATATTTTCAATATATTTGTACCAAATTTGAGTATCAGATGGAATTTACATCATATCGCATAATATCGATATCCCTATTGTTGCATATTTTCAGTAAATTTGTACCAAATTTGAGTACTAATTTGCATTTACACCATATCGCATACTATCGATATCCCTAATGTTGCATGTTTTCAGTATATTTGTACCAAATTTGAGTACTAGATGGAATTTATATCATATCGCATACTATCGATATTCCTATTGCTGCATATTTTAAGTAAAGTTGTACCAAATTTGAGTACTAGAGGACATTTATATCATATCGCATACTATCAATATCCCTATTGTTGCATATTTTCAGTAAATTTGTACCAAATTTGAGTACTAGATGGCATGTACATCATATTGCATACTATCGATATCCCTATTGTTGAATATTTTCATTATATCTGTACCAAATTTGAGTATCAGATGGAATTTTCATCATATCCCATAATATCGATATCCCTATTGTTGCATATTTTCATCTTGTTCCTTCGGTATTCTGCTGCTGTTGTTCAGTAAATTTGTACCAAATTTATGTACTAATTGGCATTTATACCATATCACATACTATCGATTTCCCTATTGTTGCATGTTTTCAGTATATTTGTACCAAATCTGAGTACTAGATGGAATTTATATCATATCGCATGCTATCGATATCCCTATTGCTGCATATTATCAGTAAATCTGTATCAAATTTAAGTATTAGATGGCATTTTTACCATATCGCATACTATCCATAACCCTATTGTTGCATGTTTTCAGTATATTTGTACGAAATTTGAGTACTAGATGACATTTACATCATATCGCATACTATCGATATCCCTATTATTGCATATTTTCAGTAAATTTGTTCCAAATTTGAGTACTAGATTGCATGTACATCATATCGCATACTATCGCTATCCCTATTGTTGCATATTTTCAGTAAATTTGTACCAAATTTGAGTACTGATTGGCATTTACACCATATCGCATACTATCAATATCCCTATTGTTGCATGTTTTCAGTATATTTGTACCAAATTTGAGCACTAGATGGAATTTATATCATATCACATACTATCGATATCCATTTTCAGTAAATTTTTACCAAATTTGAGTATTAGATGGCATTTACACCACATTGCATACTATCGATATCCCTGTTGTTGCATGTTTTCAGCATGTTCAGTATATTTGTACCAAATTTGAGTACTAGATGACATTTACATCATATTGCATAATATCGATATCCCTATTGTTGCATATTTTCAGTAAACTAGTACCAAATTTTAATACTAAATGACATGTACATCATATTACGTACTACAGCGATGGAAACGTTCAACATTCCCTACCACACGCACACGATTCACACGATGAACGCACACGGTTCACACGTTGAGCGCACACGATTCGCACGATGAATGATACAGAAAGTTCTCAATCGTGTATCGTGTACCGTGTATCGTGTACCGGGTACCGTGTAACGTGCACCGTGTCGGTTAAAAAATCTTCACAGCATAAATAAAATGGTAATTCACAATGCGATACACAAAGATAAAACAAATGTTAATTTTGACTAAAGAAAAGTTTTCCATATGAAATAGTGTGTTACAAACTTTCTCCCGGGAACTGTCTCCACTTTTGCCGTAACAATACCAGAGTAGGGTCGACAAAAGCTTAAAATGTTGTAATTTTGTCAGAAAAATAAATAAATTAAATAAACAATGTTTAATAGAAAAATAATTTACGTTAAATAGAAAAGTCCGGATATATACCGTAGTAATGAACCTAAAAAAATACTTTTAAATTAGATTTACACATACTAAAATTTTCTTATAATTTCAACATAATATACAAGAAAGGGCACATTTTCTCTATGATTCTATTTTATACCAGTGTCCACAATACTAAAACTAGATATAATTTTACCATAAATATAAAAGATAGGGCACTTTTTCTCTATTTTATATTACTCCGGTATCCGCAATACTATAACATGATAGAATTTAATCATGAATATAAAAAATAGGGCACTTTTTCTCTATTTTATATTATACCGGTATCCGCAATACTATAACTTGATAGAATTTAACCATAAATATAAAAGATAGGGCACTTTTTCTCTATTTGATATTATACCGGTGTCCGCAATGCTAAAACTTGATAGAATTTAACCATAGATATAAAAGATAGGGCACTTTTTCTCTATCTTATATTATACCGGTATCCCCAATACTATAACTTGATAGAATTGAACCATCAATATAAAAGATAAGGCACTTTTTCTCTCTTGTATATAATACCGGTGTCTGCAATACTATAACTTGATAGAATTTAACCATAAATAAAAAGATAGGGCACCTTTTCTCAATTCTATATATTATAAGGTGTCCGCAATACTATAACTTGATAGAATTTAACCATAAATATAAAAGATAGGGCACCTTTTCTCTATTTTATGTTGTACCTGTATCAGCAATACTATAACTTGATAGAATTTAACCATTAATATTAAAGATAGGGCACTTTTTCTCTATTTTATATTATACCGGTGTCCGCAATACTAAAACTTTCTATAATTTAACTATAGATATTAAAGAAAGGGCACTTTTTCTCTTTTTCATATTATACCGGAGTCAGCAATACTATAACTTGATAGAATTTAACCAAAAATATAAAAGAAAGCGCACCTTTTCTCTTTTTTATATTATACCAGTGTCTGCAATACTAAACTTTAATATAATTTAACCATAAATATAAAAGAAAAGGCACTTTTTCTCTTTTTCATATTATACCGGTGTCCGCAATACTAAAACTTGATAGAATTTAACCATAAATATAAAGATAGGTCACTTTTTCTCTATTTTATAATATAGCGGTGTCCACAATACTATTACTTGATAGAATTTAACCCTAAATATAAAAGATAGGGCACTTTTTCTCTATTTCATATTATACAGGTGTCCACAATACTAAAACTTAATAGAATTTAACCATAAATACAAAAGATAGGGCACTTTTTCACTATTTCATATTATACCTGTGTCTGCAATACTATACCTTGATAGAATTTAACCATAAATATTAAAGATAGGGCACTTTTTCTCTATTTCATATTATACTGGTGTCCGCAATACTATAACTCGATAGAATTTAACCATAAATATAAAAGATAGGGCACTCTTTCTCTATTTCATAGTATACCGGTGTCCGCAATACTATAACTTGATAGAATTTAACCATAAATATAAAAAATGGGGCACTTTTTCTCTATGTTATATTTTAGCGGTGTCTGCAATACTAAAACTTGATAGAATTTAACCATCAATATAAAAGATGGGACACTTTTTCTCTATTTGATACTATACCCGTGCCCGCAATACCATAACTTGATAGAATTTAACCTTAATATAAAAGATAGGGCACTTTTTCTCTATTTCATATTATACCGATGTTCGCAAAACTATAACTTGATATAATTTAACCATAAATATAAAAGATAGGGCACTTTTTCTCTATTTTATATTATAGCGGTGTCCGCAATACTATAACTTGATAGAATTTAACCATAAATATGAAAGATGGGGCACTTTTTCTCTATTTCATATGATACAGGTGTCCAAAATACTAAAACTTGATAGAATTTAACCATAAATACAAAAGATAGGGCACTTTTTCACTATTTCATATTATACGTGTGTCTGCAATACTATACCTTGATAGAATTTAACCATACATATTAAAGATAGGGCACTTTTTCTCTATTTCATATTATACTGGTGTCCGCAATACTATAACTTGATAGAATTTAACCATAAATATAAAAGATAGGGCACTCTTTCTCTTTTTCATAGTATACCGGTGTCCGCAATACTATAACTTGATAGAATTTAACCATAAATATAAAAGATGGGGCACTTTTTCTCTATTTGATACTATACCCGTGCCCGCAATACCATAACTTGATAGAATTTAACCTTAATATAAAAGATAGGGCACTTTTTCTCTATTTCATATTATACCGATGTTCACAAAACTATAACTTGATATAATTTAACCATAAATATAAAAGATAGGGCACTTTTTCTCTATTTTATTTTATAGCGGTGTCCGCAATACTTTAACTTGATAGAATTTAACCATAAATATAAAAGATAGGGCACTTTTTCTCTATTTCATATTATACAGGTGTCCAAAATACTAAAACTTTATAGAATTTAACCATAAATATAAAAGATAGGGCACTTTTCACTATTTCATATTATACCTGTGTCTGCAATACTATAACTTGATAGAATTTTACCATAAATATAAAAGATAGGGCACTTTTTCTCTATTTCATAGCAAACCGGTGTCCGCAATACTATAACTTGATAGAATTTAACCATAAATATAAAAGATGGGGCACTTTTTCTCCATTTTATATTATAGCTGTGTCCGCAATACTAAAACTTTCTATGATTTAACTATATATATCAAGGAAAGGTCACTTTTTCTCTAATTTCATATGACACTGGAGTCCGCAATATTATAACTTGATAGAATTTAACCATATATATAAAAGAAAGCACCCCTTTTCTCTATTTTATATTATACCGGTGTCCACAATACTAAAACTTAATACAATTTAACCATAAATATAACAGAAAGGGCACTTTATCCCTTTTTCATATTATTCCGGTGTCATCAATACTAAAACTTGAGAGAATTTAACCATAAATATAAAAGATAGGTCACTTTTTCTCTATTTTATATTATAGCGGTGTCCGCAATACTATAACTTGATAGAATATAACCATAAATATAAAAGATAGGGCACTTTTTCTTTATTTCATATTATACCGGTGTTCACAATACTAAAACTTGATAGAATTTAACCATAAATATATAAGATTGGGCACTTTTTCCTTATTTCATATTATACTAGTGTCCGCAATACTAAAACTTGATAGAATTTAACCATAAATATAAAAGATAGGGCACTTTTTCACTATTTCATATTATACCTGTGTCCGCAATACTACTCACTTGATAGAATTTAACCATAAATATAAAAGATAGGGTACTTTTTCTCTAATTCATATTATACCGGTGTCTGCAATACTATAACTTCATAGAATTTAAACATAAATATAAAAGATAGGGCACTTTTTCTCTATTTCATATTATACCGGAGTCAGCAATACAATAACTTGATAGAATTTAACCAAAAATATAAAAGAAAGCGCACCTTTTCTCTGTTTTATATTATACCAGTGTCTGCAATACTAAACCTTAATAAAATTTAACCATAAATATAAGAGAAAAGGCACTTTTTCTCTTTTTCATATTATACTGGTGTCCGCAATACTAAAACTTGATCGAATTTAACCATAAATATAAAGATAGGTCACTTTTTCTCTATTTTATAATATAGCGGTGTCCACAATTCTATTACTTGATAGAATTTAACCATAAATATAAAGATACGGCACTTTTTCTCTATTTCATATTATACTGGTGTCCACAATACTAAAACTTGATAGAATTTAACCATAAATACAAAAGATAGGGCACTTTTTCACTATTTCATATTATACGTGTGTCTGCAATACTATACCTTGATAGAATTTAACCATAAATATTAAAGATAGGGCACTTTTTCTCTATTTCATATTATACTGGTGTCCGCAATACTATAACTTCCCTTTCGGAAATAACATATGCCAACTTATACTTGACTTACAGGCAACTTATAGGGGGCCTGTTAGTAACTTATATGTCGAGGTACTTACTGGGTAAGTGAACTGTTAGTCCATATAAGTATAAGTGAAATTATATGTGATTTTTCTTTACTTATAAATCACCTATACCTTCACTGATGCCACTTATACGTGATCAGAAAACCTTATAAGATATCTGTAAGTGAATGATAAGTCTGCAGATTATAACCTAATTTAAGTAATATTTATAAGTAAAATATAAGTATGGAAGTAGAAGAATGTTCTCATTGCTAATGTTTGGACTTAGAAAATTTTGATGCTGAAACAGCTTTACTGTGTCTAGAAGTCGGATTAACTAATTTTAAGTTTTTGTTTCTCCTTGAATTTTCAAATATATGATGAATTAGGTACAATTAGGAGATTTGATCATGAATCATCTGGAGTTACCATGTACATCAGCTTCTAAGGGACGACCATTTAATTTTAAGGGGTTATGGCAATTTGCCTAATCCGTTTTCCTTTTTTTTGCTTTTCACTTCCATCTCCAGATTATTTATAATTTCTTAATTTGTAACTACATTAATTTGTTTCTTATTTTTTTTTATATCAATTAACAACTTGGTTGCCTCATACCTGATGATTGAAATATAAGAGTTGGCCTGATAACAAGCCAAATAGAATTTTACAATTTTTGTCTATTTTTGTCTACAATTACAATTTTTGTCTACAAGGTAAAAATCAATATTTTATTTTGCAATTATTTTTATTTCCATTTACCATATTGATTATAGATTTATAAAATATAAAACAAATTATGTTTTGAAGTATTATAATGTTTCTTTAGTTAAGTTATAACCAACATGGAAAAAGTTAAAGTGCATTTTTAGCAGTTGGAATTTTTTTAAAGGGAGGCAACTACGTATCTCTTCAACAATACCACAGTCGGTAGTACTAGTAGTTGTATTCTTTTATAATAATTATGATATTTATTAACAAAAGATTTAATGTTGTGCAGTCTGATATATTTGTTTTGCCACAATCATTTGAGATTTATGAATTATACTGAGTATACACGTTTTTTTACTACTATACGATCTTGCAAACTTCCGGTAGTGTAATGACTATGCTGTTATATAACAAGTAAAAAAGATCTTTTTATTATAGACATGTAATGTATTTCAATAAATAATAATCATATGAACCTTTCTTAAACTGCTGTACGTAATTTTATACGGAATATAGTTCATTCCATTCCGTGATTCAGTCGTAATACTACTATACGCATAGTTTGACGTCATTGCGTTCTCTACAAAAATGTCAACATAGGAAAGATGAAGCCCGACGATGAAGTGATTCATGACAAATTCACGTTGAATTGAAGAGCTCTGACACAGTTTCAACATGAGTGCAGGGATTATGAAGTTTTGGATGGCATTAGCACTGCAGTTTAGTCGTCACTCCTCTGAATTGCATGATAGACTCATAGACAGTCGCCATCATCCTTGAACAAGCATCATTCAAAGGTATATGAACAAAAAATCACTTGCATAGTAAAAATTTTCCTTGCACATAACATCCCAAACGTGAAATTATCAGTTGTTTCATTGTATTCATTCCTATACCACTGTTTTCCTGTCATTTTGGCACACATTGGCATTTTTATACCCCCTCGCCTCAGACGAAATAAAGTTAAGGCCTGTCTGTCTGCAGGAACTACTTTTTTACAATGAACATGACATACACTGTACAGCTTAAACAAGTGGAAGGATTGGGGTGGGATGTGAATCCTAGATCCTGATAAAATAATTTTCAAATGTGACAATTATAATAAAATTATAAATTTCAAACAAAACTGTAAAACTGACAGTGCATATTTTCCATCATTGGATTTTGATATAATTTAGGGCAGTACACCCATATTCGACTTCCTATTTCTGTTCGAATGAATTGCACCAGTTGATCTCTGGGTAAATCGGCGAAAATGCATCTCTGAGCATTATGATGTTGACAAATCTATATTTTGACATCAGACTTTTACAGGAAAATTGAAAAATTTGCAGTTGCCTTGGGCTTGGCCTTGGGGGTACAAATTAATCCAGACCTTGGAGTCCGGGCTTGGACATTTGAATTTTGGGTACTATATAGCAGTATGTGTGTCCCCATTGTACATTTGTATCGCAGTATCAACATTATTTCAACATAATGTTGTCTGTTGAGGCCATTAACTTGAAAACTAAGTATATGATGCCATGGGTCCTAATCATACAGAGTATTTGAAAAAAAAAGGTTTGAAATAATGGAGGGACTACCATTAAAGAGGGACAGTATAGGAGGGAGCACTGTATATAACTAAGAATTCTGCATTACATATAATATTGAAATATATAATAATTTTTTCTTGAAAAAAATCAATTTTCAATATTTATTTATAATTATCATTATTTTTTTTTTTTGCAGGATCAGCCTTTAATGAAGATGCTATAAATCCGTAAAAAAAAGAAGTGTTCCAAAGTCATGAAAGGATTTCACATGACCAGTCTTTTCACAAAGGTGTTGCAGGATTAATCTGAGACACAAGTCCAGTATGTTCTTTTTAGGTAACCATTTTAAACATTTTAAAGGCACTCAATATTCATGTTTTGGAATTTCTGATAGATTTAACTAATCTCTGCATGGTTGCATCATATTTTGCACTGCAATATTCCTGTCTTATTTAAATCTATGCATCTTTACAAACATTCTTACTTATTTTTATGCCCCAGATTGCGAATTTGGAGCATATTGTCCTGTCTGTGTGTCTGAAACTTTAACTTTGGCTTTAACTTTTGAATTGTGTAAGTCAAGACCTTTCATATTAAGCAAGTGTGTATGTCTAGTCAAGAGGAACATAAATATGCAAAAAAAAATTGTTCAGAACAAAGGTCAAGGTCACAGAGGGCAAAAAAAGCTGCTTGGGGCATATGAACTAGAGTTTCACAAACACATCTTGTTTATTTTCAAATTGACCAGTGAACATGCTAAATTGTTGGCAACAATAAATGTTAGTAGTAGAAGCGCGCATAAAAGGGCCTTTTGACCTGTGAATTATATTCGTTTGCTGGTACAACTTCTTCGTCTGTGATTGAGACAGAAGTCAAGCCTCACAAAATTTGTAAAGCACAACGTCTAGTTATGCATGTTGTTAAAACCCTACGGTGATCCTGGACAAAACCTTTTTTGTCGTTGTTTTTTGTCGGACAAACACATGACTTTTGTTATTATTATTTCATTAACAAAGAATTGTGAGGCATCAGTATTTTAAAGTCAGGTTGAAAATACATTGAAATTCATAATATATTGGAAGATTCTTATCAGTTAATTAATAATATAAATTCTTTATGGATAGATATCATTTAAGGAGTATCTCCCTCATGCAAAGTTCTGTCGTTAGTTGATTTTGGCTTTACATTTAGATCATATTGGTTATTTGTTCTCTATCAGTTTTTACACATCTTTGAGTTTATGGTCTTCCAAACGTTCAGACTTTATCTGCACTGAAGAGACATAAGTTGTCGAAATGCGCATATGCAGAAATTAATTCACAGTAACTTCAATATTTAGTTATTTATTTAATTGATATACTGTAATTTCATCTATTTAACCTAGCTTGTTTCTAATTGCAGGTATAAACAGTTGGATTTGTTTTTGCAACAAGAATCAGTTAACTTAGGAAGTTTCAGCCAAGGAGAAAGAATTGAGTGACAATAAGTTGACGGAGAAGACTGTGTAGTAAGAAGTGACAATCAAACATTAAAAATACAGTATTGCAAAAAAGTTTCATTTTTTTTATTAATTTGTGATGATGGTGAGCTTTACTTACATTATCACATATCAGATGCTTTTCCAGAGTACCAAAAGACCACAGTAAATGGGGTTCAGAAAATTTCTCGTACTTGTCTTTTGATGCCATACATCTATTTAAGTCAGAAATATTTGGAAAAAAATGATATCTATCTATTCAACATCTAGTCTGTATGCTCTCATTCACGGGAGAGCAAAGAGAACTGTTTTTATGTTCTTATTTTAACCAAGGACATGCAATAAGTCATTTATATGTGATTTATAAGTGTAGCACTTATAAGTTACATGTAAGTGACTGATATCTTACTTATAAGTGGCTAAAAGATTAACCTATAAGTCACCTATAAGTGAAGCACCTAATTTGCATAAGAGAAATCCACCTATAAGTAAAGCACCTAATTAGCATACAAAATCCTAATAAGTTACCTACATTTCACCTATATGTTAAAAGGAGTAGCCACTTATAAGTTAGATGTTCAGTCACTTATATGTTACTTAGTTAGTGACTTATGATTTATTTCCGTAAGGGTTGATAGAATTTAACCATAAATATAAAAGATAGGGCACTCTTTCTCTATTTCATAGTATACCGGTGTCTGCAATACTATAACTTGATAGAATTTAACCATAAATATAAAAGATGGGGCACTTTTTCTCTATGTTATATTATAGCGGTGTCCGCAATACTATAACTTGATAGAATTTAACCATAAATATAAAAGATAGGGCACTTTTTCTCTATTTCATATTATACTTGTGTTTGCAATACTATAACTTGATAGAATTTAACCATAAATATAAAAGATGGGGCACTTTTTCTCTATTTGATACTATACCCATGTCCGTAATACCATAACTTGATAGAATTTAACCTAAATATAAAAGATAGGGCACTTTTTCTCTATTTCACATTATACAGATGTATGCAAAACTATAACTTGATATAATTTAACCATAAATATAAAAGATAGGGCACTTTTTCTCTATATTATATTATAGCGGTGTCCGCAATACTATAACTTGATAGAATTTAACCATAAATATAAAAGATAGGGCACTTTTTCTCTATTTCATATTATACAGGTGTCCACAATACTAAAACTTTATAGAATTTAACCATAAATATAAAAGATAGGGCACTTTTCACTATTTCATATTATACCTGTGTCTGCAATACTATAACTTGATACAATTTTACCATAAATATAAAAGATAGGGCATTTTTTCTCTATTTCATAGTTAACCGGTGTCCGCAATACTATTACTTGATAGAATTTAACCATAAATATAAAAGAGGGGGCACTTTTCTCTATTCTATATTATACCTGTGTCTGCAATACTAAAACTTGATAGATTTTAACCATAAACATAAAAGATAGGGCCTTTTTTAAAATTTTTTATCATACCCGTGTCTGCAATATTATAACTTGATAGAATTTAACCATAAATATAAAAGATAGGGCACT
Organism: Modiolus philippinarum; assembly: GCA_002080025.1. NCBI lineage: Eukaryota > Metazoa > Mollusca > Bivalvia > Mytilida > Modiolidae > Modiolus > Modiolus philippinarum. The sequence continues at coordinate 11,633 of MJUU01060301.1, forward strand.
TTTTCTCTATTTTATATTATAGCGGTATCCGCAATACTATTACTTGATAGAATTTATCAATAAATATAAAAGATAGGTCACTTTTTCTCTATTTTATATTATACCGGTGTCCGCAATACTAAAACTTTCTATAATTTAACTATATATATCAAGGAAAAGGTACTTTTTCTCTATTTCATATGACACTGGAGTCCGCAATATTATAACTTGATAGAATTGAACCATAAATATAAAAGAAAGCACCCCTTTTCTCTATTTTATATTATACCGGTGTCCACAATACTAAAACTTAATACAATTTAACCATAAATATAACAGAAAGGGCACTTTTTCCCTTTTTCATATTATTCCGGTGTCATCAATACTAAAATTTGATAGAATTTAACCATAAATATAAAAGATAGGTCACTTTTTCTCTATTTTATATTATAGCGGTGTCCGCAATTCTATAACTTGATAGAATATAACCATAAATATAAAAGATAGGGCACTTTTTCTTTATTTCATATTATACCGGTGTCCAGAATACTAAAACTTGATAGAATTTAACCATAAATATATAATATTGGGCACTTTTTCCTTATTTCATATTATACTAGTGTCCGCAATACTAAAACTTGATAGAATTTAACCATAAATATAAAAGATAGGGCACTTTTTCACTATTTCATATAATACCTGTGTCCGCAATACTACTAACTTGATAGAATTTGACCATAAATATAAAAGATAGGGTACCTTTTCTCTAATTCCTATTATACCGGTGTCCCCAATACTATAACTTGATAGAATTTGACCATAAATATAAAAGATAGGGCACTTTTTCTGTATTTCATATTATACCGGTGTTCGCAATACTATAACTTGATAGAATTTAACCATAAATATAAAAGATA
>MJUU01060303.1:6905-102232 GCA_002080025.1 Modiolus philippinarum
ACATAATAAGTCGAGAGCTCGAGATAATAAGTCGAGAGCTCGAGAAAATAAGTCGAGCGCTCGACATAATAATATAAAAAATAAAATTTTGTGTGTCCTAAATGAACCACCGTAAATTGCAAACTTATTACTCCCTCCTAATTTTGAAATTTTTAAAAGTTATTTTTATTATTTCTTTTATTCTTTTATCAACAAGAAAAGAAAGTGGCAAGTTTAAACGTACGATGCAATTCAAACTAAGTGTATTTTGCATAAGGAAGCGACCATTTGATTTTTTTTTGGGGGGGGGGGGGGGGNGGGGGCTAGGAAGGAATTCAAAAAAAAAAATCCAGGATCATAAATTTGGTGAAAAAATTATCATGAGATTATTTTATCGAGAAAAAATAATTTCTTTAATTTTACATGCCTGGCCAACTAAATAATGTAAGATGAAACAGGAACTACTTCAATCGAGAAAAATTTAATTTGCAACTTTCTCAAGGTGTTAATTTTTTAAATCAAATTAAAAAAAAAAAAAACTTAAATTCCTGCATTAAAAAGGCAAGGCTGTGAAAATATATCACAATTAGGCTATAATAAAAAATATCTTAGATTCTTATCCGACTTTTTGAAGCAAAAATCAAAACACTTTTCTGTAAAAGGTGACTGAAAAAAAATCGGTAAAAAAGGGATGAGAATCTAGGATACCTTATTATTATGGTCTATGTATTATTTTATCCTGTAATGGTGGTATTTACTAGGGGGGGCTATGGTCAAATTTAAAAAAAAGGCAGGACGGTTACCTATAGCAAAAAAAATCCAGGATGACAATGCGGGTTAATCCAGGACAGGCTTGAAACAAAAATAAAAAGCCAGGATAGAAGTTACACACAAAAAATCCAGGATGAAAAATTTGACCATAGCCCCCCNNNNCCCCCCATAGAAATCAAATGGTTGCTCCCTAATTATTCGAAAGACGGCTTGAAAGTTAAAAGTTTAAAGTAAAAACATCGAAAAAGAAATGAATAAGCATTATACAAATGTAATGGTTAAGAATGGTCACTACTCAGGTTTTTGAAACTGTCTCTGACTTTCGGAATTCTCATACTTTATCCATCACGATGGATTAGGAAATTATGCACACTGACCCCCAATTTTCTTTTCAAAATATGTTTGTATACATTTTGAATAAACTTTTGACAAAATTTGATGAAATTCTTGATATATCTTCATTGTATTTCAAAGGCCGATTGCCTTAATGCAAAGTAAATGAAAAATCTAGAGGAGTTCGGTTTCCCGCCAAAATTTCAGACACTTTAATCTCAAAAACGGGCACACTGACCTATCAATATTTTTTGCTTAAAATGATGTATGATCGATGTTCTTATACATAAACATACTGATTTCAAATCCTTGACATTCTGAACTTGAGGAGTGACCATCCTTAAGGCTTGTATATAGATATTACAAAACGGACATCATATTAGATAGTTAACAAAGAGAATCTTCCATTGAATCACATAAAAAGACATCGTTTGCTCCCTAGGCCAATGTATTTAACGTCCAACTAATATTTTCATTTTAAATGTGACGAGTCATGGATCATGTATGTAACGATTTTCTAGCTGCATGTGTATTTGGGTTATTGTTAGGGACCGACCATTTAACCTGAAGGGGGGGGGTATGGTTTTTTTTTCTGGACAGAAAATTTTTTCACGCGTATCAACAAAATATTTTTTTTTTAAAAATTAACATTATTTTTTTCGGCAGAATGCCTCCTTCAGAAATTTTTTTTTCATCATTTTGGCAGCCAAAATATTTTTTTCACATAAAATCAGATCCAAAATATTAAAAAAAACATAGCCCCCTCCTTCAAGTTAAATGGTCGGTCCCATATATGATCATAATGTCTGTATTGTCATTTTGTCCCACTGAGGATCCTTGATTGGTAATAAAAAAAACTTAAATTGTAGCTTGTTTGTAACAGGCAGGTGGTGAGGGGGCTTTAAATAATGTTGTCAAAACTTGTGTCTGGCATCTTTGCAATAATTTTTGCAATAGGGTCTGTAAGTCTCGTCATGTGACACCGAGATTTCATGATAAAATTTCAATTCGAAAACGTTTCCCACCAAAACAAGAATTATGACGTCTACACTTTTGGTTTAAAACGTCATATATTTTTGCCAAACATGCAACCGGGTACAATTTATGTGCCCGGAAGTTCCAAAATTGAACGAAACTTACAGACCCTATTATGATTAATTATTTTGACATTATGAATTTTAATGTATTTTTTCAATATTTTTGGACATGCTAAACGTCTGTTCTATATATGTAAACATGCTTGTATTTTTGGTTTGAAACGTCATATATTTTGCCAAACATGCAACCGGGTACAATTTATGTGCCCGGAAGTTCCAAAATTGAACGAGACATTATGATTAATTATTTTGACATTATGAATTTTAATGTATTTTTTCAATACTTTTGGACATGCTAAACGACTGTTCTATGTATGTAAACAAGTTTGTGCTTTTACTTATTTCCCTTTTTGCTTATAAGTCGGAGAGCTAGAACTTTATTGTCATGTCTTTCAGAGAAAAAAATATGTGCAGTTGTTTTAATCTTGAATTAACGACAAAATAATGAGCATAGCTGCTTATCAACATCTTAATTGCTAAGCCAGTGTTATATTTTTAGTGATTTTTTTTTCGTATTTGTATTTTTAATTCGAAAGCCTCGAAGAGGCTGGAGAATTAATAAGACCATCCGATAGTTGTCACGTGACTAAAATGAGCTTCAAGCCTATAAACCCACTCAAATGAGCTGTATTCATCCGCCGGAAATATAGTGCGTAAGTTTCCTTCCAATTCCGTTTTTTTTTGTCTACGGAACAGTAACGGTGTTGCTATATTGAATCAATAATAAAATACGGTATATGAATATAAAGAGTATTCACGTCTGTGTCTCTATTAAGAAATTCACGTAGTTATATGTTCTCTGCATCAGTATTCTTTTACCTGTATTGGCTATTTATCACAACATTCGAATGGGTTTATCGCACCAATTATCTTATTTCCCGATTATATAAATTGTACATTTTTAATCATTTTAATGCAGCAGTCTCTCAGGAAGACCATTTTACTCTCAGGAAGGGGGGGGGGGGGGTGGCAAATTTATTTATTATAGATCAGAAGATTTATTTTCAAATACTTTTTCAAAAGGACAACATTATGCATATTGTTTTTACCAAATTGTGCCCCAAGTCAGGAATATGTTGGTCATTGGCTTGTCCTTGTCTTCTTATATACAATTTTAGTTTCTTGATTTTCGGGTTATTGGATGTGGTTTGTTTCCATTGACTTATTCACTTTTTTACCGTTTTGGGGCCATTTAGGGCTTGCTATATGGTGTGAGGTTCCTCACTGTGTTGAAGTCCGTACGGTGACCCCTAGATGCTTTGTTTTGGGTTGTTTTAACCTGGATATGGGATGTTGTCTCCTTGACATTTACCCCATTTCCTTTCTTTTTGATATTTATCAAATTTCAGGGAGGTGCAGATTTCATGTAAGCCCCCTTTCCGAATAAAATGGTCGTCCTCCTAGCACCTAATTAGGCATATTAAATCTAAACACCGAAACATAAATCTTCCCTTCCGATTATTTTGACACCATTTCGGAATTACCTTTGTTATTTTATTCATTTTTCATAAATTGCACTTTCTCTTCGCGTTGATTGAGGCAGCTCTCTTATTTCACACACACACACACACACACACACACACACACACACACACACCATATAAATTAGTTTTTTTTTTCTATGCAGCAGTTCTTTAGATGACTACGAGTTTTTCAGTTCAGCTCAATCGGAGCTTGTGTGGATCTAAGAATTTGTGGCCAAAGGAACATAACTCGAGTCAAATCGAAGGACCACGTGTTAAAACTACAAAAAAAATCATCCAAAAATATCATAGCCCCGATTGTAATGAAACTTGCACTGAAGAAATGTTAATTATAAATATTCATTATAAATCTGTCATATGCTAGATGGGTTTTAGTGGGTTCCCAAGGTAACCTTCTGAAAATTAAATGAGGTTTTATAGAAAATTACCATCATATGAATTTTTTTAAAATCTGGCATTTTTTATATCCATTAATTATTAAATATTAATAATATGTTAATTATTAAATAAACAAACATTCTGCAGAAAGATTGTTTACATTCCTAAATTAAATATTTTACCTATATCAAACATTCAATTACATTATTTCACAAAAAAAATATCAATTCAAACAAAAGGTCACAGATTTTTATCCGGAGAGTTATCTAACCTGATTCTTTACTGATATGCCTATGAAATGTTTAAAAAAAACTAGCAGTTTTTACCATCAAAATATTAAATAAAGAAACCTTGTGCTGAAAGAATATTCACGTTCTCAAATTAAATATTTTAGCTAATTCTCAAAGTTATGTCCCACTTCCACAGCAGCAATGTGAAAAAATAAAATTTTAAAGAAACATTTTTCGGGAAGTATTGGTATTCTGGAATATATCTTTAAAATTTCCCTCACATATCTCTTAAAATTCTTCTTATACAGCAATTTCAGAAGAACCGCTAAAACCCATGGTAACGGATGTTAAACACAATTAAGTGATATTGAACATTAAAACCCTGAAATATCATTAGAATATGTAATGCTATTTTTGAATACAAACATATATAGCAAACAAAAAATCTTTTTACAATGTCTGACAATTTTTTTTATGCAAAAATCGTTAGACAAAATCATAATAAAAAATGTTCAAAAATGCATCAATATTTTATAATCTTTAATTTACTTATTTTAACAATAGATCGACGGGGGCACTCTGTTTCCTGATTGTTTTAAACGTTAAATGAGTTTACTTCTCGAAATTCTTGTAAACTATAAATCTCAGCATGTTTGTATTATAATGGCAATTTGAAACAGACCGAAATTTCATTGTGACGGATGTTAATCAGTGCAATTGGAAAAGCCTCTAAAAAGAATTAAATCTCCTTAAGTGACCCTTTCTTAAAGGAAGACTGTCTCTCAGATTACAATCACATGGTTTGGAAAAAGTTTCATCATTCACTGTTTGGCAATCCTGCTTCTGTGAACGTTTCTCCATTCACTAAAGATATATTTACATGATCACATTCATCATATACTTTTATGTAAACATGTGTTTCTGGCTAAATCGAGCACTTAAGATACACTAGACCAAAAATGAGTATCAATTCATTGATTGTTTTACTATTTTACTACGGAACATGGAAACATGAAGAATTCAAAGTCACCAATGCTCCTGAAACGTTGGTAACGGATGTTAATTTCAACAAAAGTCCTTCATCCTCTGTAATCGAGTTAGTCGCAGTAGGCCTCTGTTATTTTAGATTTTCTTTTGATTATTCCCATTATTCCTTAATATTTGGCGATTCTTCATGTATATTGTTCACCCTGACTAACTCTTAAACTAGAAAACACTTAAACTTGTTTCCTTCTTTTTACAAAAGCCTTAAAAATATCCCCTTTTGAACATTTTTTTTGGTTAGATATTTCATTAAAAGACGTTTAAGTGAATATCGTATAATTTCATCATGTATATTATTAATATAAACCATGAGCCATGTTGAAATTCATGAAAATTCGCGAAAATCCGAAGAATTTTCTTCTAAAATAATTTTTGTTACAATTTTAACATCCGTTACTTTTTGGCCATAATTAATAGTTTGTGTTTCGTTTGTTTTCTGTTCAATAAACCTGCTCTTTTCAACTCGTGATGAAACTGGATAAACAACGTCATTGATTATCTACTGTAGGTTAACCAGTTGACCAAATTTCTTTCCTTTTTGGACTGCGCTGGAAATATTGCAATCCTATCAGTTATTTTCATAACAAACCATTATTTGTGATTAATTTAGATTTGTCATTGCTTTCAAATGTTATCCTTCTACATTTTAGAGTTGATATTATTAAAACAAATGCCTAATTTGAGATTCGTGAAAAAGCAGGGTTTTTTTATTTTGTGTTAAGTATTTTGGTTACGCTTGTTAACGGTAACGGATGTTAATGACCCTCTCAATATTTTGACTGCTGATTGGACAGAAACTCCAACATGTAACTGACTTTAGTATTTCTCAAATATATCTGTATGTTTCCTTAAGATATACTGCAAACAAGCTTTCCAAACATGTTACATAACTGACAATTCTTGGTCACGGATGTTAATTTCTTATTGGCGACAAGTTTCAAAATGACAAATGAAAGTTCATATGGAAAAAAGTCAAGTATCGATGCAAGCATTTCTATTCCAGTTGAACATAAGATGTCCTCAACATGAATTTTTCTCCATTTTTCTTGAATTATGACCAAGTTATAACTTGTTTGTGCGCATTGCTTTCTCGATAACGCTTGTTAATACGAAATTAGCGACAGCCTGAACAGTAAAATTTCAAAGTTTTATACTTTAAGGTGTCTTTTTTAATTGCATTCACTGAAAAACAAAGTAGCTTCCGTCTTAAAATTTAGTTGTAAAATATCAAGAACCCGGTTTCAATAATTACAGCGTTAATCTCAAAACTTGAATTCTGATAGCGACATGGAATTTTAGTTAAAATTTGGCTGTTTAAATTCTGCTCGTGCCAATATTATTGATACTGTCATGCTACCGTTGTTTAATTTGTTTTCTTTAGATATGTGACTAAGCAAAATAACGTTCCGTTTCTAAAGAAAAGTTATTTTTACATCTTTTTTAACCAGGGACCGTGATATTACGATGTGGGTCAAAATTTTGAGAATCATATAATCAAACATTTAATAATATTTCACCAAAAATATCAATTCAAACAATTGGTCACAGTTTTTTTTTGACAGAAGAGTTATTTTACCTGTGATATAGAATAGAGAAGGGAAACGGGGAATGTGTCAAAGAGGCAACGACCCAAAGGGGAGTAATAACAACTCAAAGCCACAATAAGATCTTCAATGAACGGTGAGAAAACCCCACACCCAACGGCAGGTCGGAGTCGGCCCCTGAATAAAGAGTAATCAAGTTCAGCGAAATAAACATCATCCTAGACTCCTATAGACATAAAGGAAAGACAAGACACACAAAGGCTTAATAAATTTCATGACTTAGGACAGGCGCAAACCTGCTGCGGCGGGGTTAAAGTAGTTTCATTGGGCCCAAACCTTCCCCCTACAGCCAATGTGATAAATCAAAATACAATCGTAACAACAGTAATATTCAGTTGGCAACAGGACTGAGTCAATTGTGAAAAATGAAACTGATAGAACTAAATATACGGACATTAACATGAAATCACAAGAGACTACTAGCAGTTAAATGACATGCTAGCTCCAGACCCATTACCAACTGACAAAGTTAGTTATGCACCCTCAGTATACAGCTTCCACCAAGATCCCTTCCTGTGAGGAGTTTAGCACAAGGATTTCATGCATATACCGGAATACATAACCCGTGTCCATGCAATACAGATTTTAAAAATTTAGAATGTGTTTATTTAAAATGCAAAGACCCTATCAAAATATCAATGTTAACACCAAAGAAGGCCATACGACAATACCGTATAAAAGTTTGTTAGGCGAGTCTAAGTATTTTTTTATTCTTATGTAAAACATTACCGTAAAATAAGGGATGTGAAATACCAGCCTTGATTAGATGTTTACAGGTTGCATTGTATTTATTAACTAAGTCTTTATATCGATAATATAATTTAGATTCTAATTTAGTAAAGGTGATAACGAAAACCCTGATAGTTTTTAAGTTATGAAAAGATTCCGTTCATTAAAATCGCAAACGTTATTACATACTCGAGCAAATCGAACTAGTTGAGATATGTAAACACCATATGATGGCGCTAATGGAGCATTTCATCCAGAAATGGATAATTTAATTATGGGAAAAGAAAAATCGTCCCTTTCATTATAAATTTTAGTATCTAATTTACAATTCGTTATATCAAAATTGGTGTCTAAGAACGGACAATTATGATTATTAGAATTGACTTTATTCAAAGTATGTTCTTTAGAGTAAATGTCCCTATAATACGTATTGAAGTTGTCATTATTTAAAGTTAAAATATCATCCAAATATCGGAAAGCGTTGTTAAACTTTTCAATAAATGCTGTTTAGATGGGTTTTTGATTTGCCTATTTTGTGGTGATTGTTGATTTTACAGCTAATATACATATATCAAATGGACACATGGAAATCATTATCAGTTTCAGTTTTTTACAGAATAAATATTTTCCTTTTTTGCAAAAATTGGCTCAATACAACATTCTGCAAACTAGTGCTTCTATTTTGTATCTCCCTCCTGCATAGCTCTGGCCTCAGCTGATTTTTGGGCTTTTCTGTGGAGATCCTTTTTGTTATTGATTTTCTGTGAGGTTTTACACATATTTCGGTTTATGGATTTCTTAATGTTTGATTTGAGTTGCACTGAAAAGACATAAGTTGTCGAAATGCTCACATGCAGAAAGTAAATTCACAGCAACTTCGGTATTAAGATATTCACACTTAAAACGGAATCAATTTATTATTGAAAAGAAAGTCTCTAAATTAAGATACGGTATTCAATTAAAAAAAGTATGGAGATTCAATTATAGAAAAAGACAAATCTTGAACAAAATTTCATCACCTTTGAAATTTGCACAACATCACTTTCGTCAAAGGACCGCCAATATTGACTATGGCATTGTGAGTGTTGTACCACGTCCTTGATCCCATATTACATCAGCAAGGGAGGGATATGGAGTAGATGTATTGAGACAAAGTCTCTACAAATGCATGGTAAAACAAAGCAACGGAACAACATCCAGACATATGACAAATAAAACAAATAGCTTCTAAAAGATTTATTTGTTAAGTATTTATGAATGAATGATAACAATAAGAAAAAGAAGGGAAACGGGGAATGTGTCAAAGAGACAACGACCCTGAGTCAACCTACTTTTGCAAAGGCCATACACAACTCATATACATAAATATACATAAAAACCACTCAATCAACTTCCAAAAACACCATACACATCTCATATAATAACAATTTAACAAAGTTACACATTTCATTTAAATTATATCCATTCAACCAACTTTTTGCACACGCCATACACATTTCATATAAATTATGACCATTCAACCACCTTTCGCAGATCCACACATATTTCATATAAATAGTTAATGAATATATACATGGATGAATGATAAAGACTAAACATAAATGAAAAAACAAAAACACAAACAAAAACCAGCCTAATGTATGCAATATTAAGAAATAACTAAATACCGAAGCCACTGTAAATCCACTTTCTGCATATGCGCATTTCGACAACTTATGTCTCATCAGTGCAGATTAAATCAAAACACTTGGAAATCCATGAACCGAAATATGTGTAAACGCTGATAGAGAACAAATTACCAACAGGATCTAAATAGGAAAGCCAAAAGAACGTATATTACAACTTATATTCAATGAGAATTGGTATATATATTTCTGACTAGAATAGAATGTTTAACATTTGAGTAAAATCATATGTTCAATTCAGTGTTATCAGATGTCAGTGTAAACGCCTTTCACCTCCTGCTGAATTTGTATCAATTTCAAAGACATAATCCGACGCCGGGCGTTCGTAACAAGCTAATGTTACAAAATTAAATTGCCCAAAACATTTCTTGGTCTTCATTCAATTCCTCGTATTCTTGATTTGGTAGATCGTTTAAAAACATTTCCTGTGAACAATACTGGGTCCGCATTCCTCATACTCTTGTTTGGAAATCCACATTTGTGCAAATGTTGACAGACTGCCTAGAATTGATCCGCCTATCCACACAGAGTACTTTCTTTCTGGTGGTGCATATATTTTTACCTTCATCGACTGCGGAACAATGGCATCCATTTCTTTATTCAGACGATCGGCAATACCTAAAATTTCAGAAAATATTGATTTTTGTACATAATGAGATTATAACAACTAATATGTGGATGAAAATGACATGAATAAGTAATTATTTTTGCACCAAAATTTTTGTGAAGAGAACAACTTATGAAATCCATCAATGTGCATCATCCGAAATCAGTTGTTCTGAGTCCACGTCCGATCGTTCGAGGGAACGGACGTGCATGGACTCAGAACACCTGACTTGGGAGGATGTCAATGTGAGGACAAAACTTTTACTAAATCACGCATTTAGTCATGGAATCAACTCTTGATGCATTCGGGTGCTGAACACTTCAACATGCTTTATGCTTAGAAAAGAAGCCACAAAAACTAAAAATTTTGATCAGAATATTGTTATAAAGAAAAATGTACACTTTAATTTTTATTAGAACGAACACTACCTGTCCTGAACTTAAACTTTGTATATAAGCAACATCACATGTTTTGATTTTGAGATTTTAAGGTTTTCTGCAGTAAGCCACTCATTTTATCCCCATAGGTCCTTTATATGACGGTATGGAACTTTGCTCCCCTTTTTGAATGTTTTTGGGGTAGTTCCTTAACTTTTTTATAACTTTGGACAACCAATTTAAAATCTTAAACTGACAAGTCTTGTGCATTTTTTGTGACAGTCTCTGTTCCTGTATACCGTCTTTAACTGAAGAAAGATCAACAAATAATGAATAACCGAAAATTTCACTAACATAATTTGAATTATAAGCCAATACACTTACCAGGAAACATCGTTGATCCTCCAGATAAAACAATGTTGTTGTAAAGATCTTTTCTGATATCAATGTCGGACATCATGATAGAGTTGTGTATCAATTCATGTATTCCACTTGATTCCATGCCTGGAATATAATGAAATAACTGTAGTCATTCGGTCATTTTGAATTAGTTTATACATCAACCTGTCACGATATTTTGATATATCGAAAAATTATCCCTTTTTGTAATCGTGGCGAAAAGTCTAGTCCAATTAGACATTTAATGGTTATCAACTAAAGAATTAAACATGCAAATGCTTGGAAATGTTGGATTTGGAGCATTATTTGACACAGATGGCGGTTTTTACCATTTGTTAAAGCGAAATATGAAAGTGAAATAAGAAATTATAAATAGTACAGAACAGCCGGCCATGTTTAAGTCGTATATTCAGGAATCAAAATGAGTGATATTAATGTTCTGAAAGAAACATATACTTACCGATAAATGAAGGTTGAAACATGACTTCCGGACACCGGAAACGTTCGTTTCCAATGGTTATCACAGTTCCATCCGGCAGCTCGTATGATTTTTCCAGAGCAGAGGACGTAGCAGCTGTGTCTAATTCCTGTTCAAAATCTTGAGCAGTGTAGCACAAATTTTCTTTAATATCACGGACTACCTCATTTTCAGCAGTCGTGATAAAGTTGTATCCCCTTTCATGTAAGATTCGTTGCAAATATGCAGTCAAATCTCGTCCTGCGAGATCCATCCGTTTGACAGCGTGTGGTAGAGCATAACCTAAAATACAAGAAAGTTGACAGATTTGTAAATTTGGCGTATGAGAAAGCATGAGTTGTTAAAAATTGAAATTGAGGTTCTAAATAAAGGATATGTCACCCATGAAACATATGTAGAGTTGTGTTTCTTAGAATATAATCATTATTTCCATTGTCGGATCGAAAAGAGGTTCCAGGGGTTTGGACACTATTTTCAGGATTGTTTTTTTTTCATCTTGAGCAGAATGCAGGCAAAGGTGACGAAAAATTGCAAAATGTATCCAGGAACTCTTTTTTTTTTCGAAGGCTTGACCCGATTGTGAAAAATTAAATTACCATTAACCAAGAGTACAGCTATATAAGTTGTGTGAAACTTAAAACTGACCTTCATAGATTGGAACAACATGAGACACACCGTCTCCAGCATCCATTACAATTCCTGTAGTTCTTCCAGAGGCATACAGAGAAAGCACTGCTTGGATGTTTACATAGAATGCAGGGGCATTAAATGTTTCAAACATTATCTGAAAAATATGAAAACGAAAATTGATCAACCATTTGCTGTCATTTATGTTAAACTCTAATAAGATCTGGCTTGTTGCTGTTTTTATGCTTAATTTACCTTTTAAATTCGTCTATATCATGATGCTAAGTTCTTATATTGCATGCTATATTTGATATTGTTTTATTAAGTATTGCAAAACTTTTGTTAGTTGATTTTACTGAAAAGTAAGTAATTAGTTGAGGTTAGTTTTTCATATTTCAATATTTGTTGTATTTTGCAGCCCAGTGGTTATTTATGTTGCGATTATGTTTGTGATGCTAAGGTAACATCTTTAATGTCACAAGAAGAACAAACAAACAATGAAATGACATGGAGTAAATGCACATGAGACAAAGTCTCTGCAAATACAAAGTTTGTTAGAATGCCTGGGGATCTCCTTAGTGTAAAGAATTATCTTTAATCGTGTAAAGCTTTTATTGTTAGCTGAGTTAAGCGTCACTTATCAGTCATCAAAATAATTCAAGGCCATCTAATCTTTAATTAACAATATAAGGATGTGGAGTAAATATCCCCGAACGTCCCTTTAAATGAATGGCAAAACAAGGGAACAACGCTTTTATTGTTGTTCTTCATCTTAAAATAACCCCGAGGCATTCAACAATGAGCTTAGATCATACCTCAAAGTGAGTTCAAGACGACCCGAGTAACAGATTTTGATTTTTACTGTTTCATATGTATCAGTTATGAACTGCACTGAAGAAATTTAATATAAATTGTCAAAATGGCTATCCACATATCTAAAAATAGCCTCCTTTTTGATAGTTTGTAATTCCAATACGTACTTGTGTCATACGTTCTCTGTTAGCCTTTGGATTGAGTGGAGCCTCCGTCAGCATTACGGGATGTTCTTCTGGAGCTACTCTCAGTTCATTATAATATGTATTGTGCCAGATTTTCTCCATGTCGTCCCAGTTCGTGACTATACCATGCTCGATGGGATACTTCAAAGTTAACATCCCACGTCTGGCCTGTGCTTCATCTCCAACGTAACAATCTTTGTTTCCCATTCCTGCCATCACGGCCTAAATTGAAAAAAAAATGTTTGTTTCGTTAACTGAGCATCTCCATGAGTTTCTTGATTACCGGAAATAATGACGTAATTTGTTATTAATCGATAACAGGTCTATATAAATGATTATTTGATTATCAGACCCCTTTCTTGATTGTTTTAGCCATGTCTGAAGAAAAGTTACTTGAATTACAAGTGATAAAAAAGGAATCTCAATGAGGAGCCTTTTAAAACATTATAGAGGGTCCTCATGGGTGGTCCTAGGAATCAAATAATAATTTTTTCCTTGGTAATCAAATAATCATTAAATCTAAACCTTGGTAATCAATAAACTTTTGGCTTAGTAATCAAAAAGTATATAAAAATGCAAGCTAATAATCAAATAATCATTAAATAAATGCACTCGTATTCAAATAATCATTAAAAAAATGCCCTGATAATCAGGTAATCAAGAAACCCATGACGGGTCTCATTATAATTTATTGTAGTTGTACGCCTAAATAAACTAGTCTAACGAAGTTAAATGTCAATTTCGTTTCTGCATATTCCCATTTCGACAACTTAGGTCTATTCAGTGCAGATTTAATTAAAACATTTTGAAATACAGAAACCGAAATATTTGTAACAGCTTAAAGAGCACAGAGCTATGAAAGAGGGAGATACTGCATAGTTTAAAGCAAAATTCTCTTTGATTTAGATATTGCAAGTTTCTAACCTGGAAATAACTCGCAAGTGTTTTCATCAATGGAAAAAAGAAGGGAAACGGGGAGACAACGACCCAAAGGGGAGTAATAACACCTCAAGCCACCATTAGATCTTCAATGAACGGTGAGAAAACCCCACACCCAATGGCAGGTCGGAGTCTGCCCCCGAATAAAGAGTATAATCAAGTTCAGCGAAATAAACATCATCCTAGACTCCTATAGACATAAAGTGAACTAACTAGAAAAAAGACAAGACACACAAAGGCTTAATAATAATTTCCTGAGGTAGGACACGCGCAAACCTGTTGCGGCGGGGTTAAACTAGTTTTATTGGGCCCACACCTCCCCCCTACAGCCATTGTGATAAATCAAAAAACAATCGTAACAACAGTAAAATTCAGTTTGCAACAGGACTGAATCAGTTGTGAAGAACTAAATATACGGACATAAACATGAAATCACAGGAGACTACTAGCAGTTAACTGACATGCCAGCTCCAGACCCATTACCAACTGACAAAGTAAGTTATGTACCCTGAGTATACAGCTTCCACCAAGATCCCTTCCTGTGAGGAGTTTAGCATAATGATTTCATGCATATACCGGAATACATAACATGTGTCCATGCAATACAGATTTTAGAAATTTAGAATGTGTTTAGTTAAATTGCAAAGACCCTATCAAAAAAATCAATGTTAATACCAAAGAGGGCCATACGTAATGACTTGACGACAATACCGTAATTATAACCCTTATGAATTAGACGATTTAAAAGTTTTATAAGTTTGTTAGGCGAATATAAGTATTTTTTACTCTTATTTAAAGCATTACCGTAAAATAAGGGATGTGAAATACCAGCCTTGATTAGATGTTTACAGGTTGCATTGTATTTATGAACTAAGTCTTTATATCGATGATAAAATTTAGTAAAGGTTTTAACTAGTTTGTGATAACGGAAACCCTGATGTAATAGTTGTTCAGTTATGAAAAGATTCCGTTCATTAAAATCGCAAACGTTATTACATACTCGAGCAAATCGAACAAGTTGAGATATGTAAACACCACATGGTGGCGCTAATGGAACATCGCCATCCAGAAATGAATAATTAACTATGGGAAAAGAAAAATCAACCCTTTTATCATAAATTTTAGTATCTAATTTACCATTCGTTATATTAAAATTGATGTCTAAGAACTTACAATGATGATTATCAGAATTGGCTTTATTCAAAGTAAGTTCTTTACGTATTGAAGTCGTCATTATTTAAAGTTAAAATATCATCCAAATTTCGGAAATTTTTGTTAAACTTTTCAATTAAATGCTGTTTAGATTGGTCTTTGCTGATGTTGGTCATAAACTGAAATTCGTAGCAGTACAAAAAGAGGTCCGCTATAAGTGGTGCACAATTGGTACCCATAGGAATTCCAATGACCCGGCGATAAATACAGTTACCGAAACGAATGAATATATTGTCAAGTAAAAATTCAAGTGCTGAAATCATATCAAAACAAGTCCAATGAGTTGAATTCTTTTATTTTGTATCATTAAATGTGTTTTAAAGGAATTAGAACATATATATTCACAATCGGATTTTTTGAATGCCCATTGAATAAGACGTCTGAATTTTTCCTTTATAAGTTTTTGTGGTAAGGTAGTTTAGAGGGTAGAGAAATCAAAACTTTCAATGGATTCAAAAGGGGCATTATAAGCATTCAATTTATCGAGAACTTCCAATGAATTTTTTACACTCCAAAAACGATTGACACCACTGTTTTCATATACTTTGTTACAGAAATTTATAACCAGGTTTTTAATAGAAGTCAAAGTATTAGTCAGTATAATAGAAACTTTGTTGTAGAACAGTGACTAGATGAAAAAATGAATCTAGATTTAAATGGCGTTTTGTGGAGTTTAGGAACCCAGTACATAGTTGGAACTGTTTTACTATCAGGTTTAGCCTGTAAAGATGTGGCTGTTAGAAAATGTATGTTTTAATTTCACTTTCCGTTAATTGGGTTTATTGAAAAGTATGTGAAGTTGTTTCGGATTGGACACATATCATTTTAGCGCCAATGTTTGTATTTTTGACCTACCTGATATCTAGGACGACCTGTTATAGCGGGAAATACAGCTCGTGGAGCATCATCTCCGGCAAAACCAGCTTTAACCATTCCTGATCCATTGTCAATGATTACAGCTCCAATATCGTCGTTATATATGTTTACAGGCATCTTTTATGTTGCTAATCTATAGAATAATTTAGAAGCTTAGGGAACATCAAATTAATCAATAGATTATCAACCCCATCAACCCCATTTAATTCTTGGCTCATTTTTTTTAATTTTCAATTATTCAGAAATTTTCATTTAAATGCTACCAATTTGAGTGAAAATTCAGTAAAAAAAATAAAACCCTCCCACCCATCCCAGATCTTTTGTTACAGGTGGAAAAGAATCAAAATATTAACTTTACAGGGCCTTATATACAACACTGTTTTTTTCTTTTTCTTGACAGTTTTTTTAATGTACCATTACAAAGTAAAATGGAAAAAAAACACTATAATTGAAATAAAAATTATTTAACAAATATACAAAAAAAAAAAAAAAACACTAAAATTGAAATAAAAATTATTAAACATATATACAAAAAAAAAACCCACAAAAAATAACCAAATACTCCAAAAGCATTGCATGAAGAAATAAAATGTTAAAAAAAACCCCAATAACCGAAATCATAAAAGCCATACTTCATTGCTAATAATTGCATATGGAATTCTTTCCTTAAAAATCATAAGCGTATACACTTTTGAAATATATATTAAATATTATGTACATGTACTTACTATATCTATTAAACTTCTGTGGTAAGATTTGCTGAAAGCTTCTATTTGACAACCCATTTTAAAATACTCCTATATATACTAAAACATAGGTAATTAATATTTCAAGATGATCTAAGAATCAGATTCTGCTAGTTACCTTATATGGAATATTCTAATGTTATTTAACTTAATTGGTAATGAAAAATGGGGTCGCTTAAATGTAATGTTTATTTTTAAAATATGATTTACCTGAATGATTAAATTATGTGATCTATTTATATCTTGTATAGGTATTTATTTAAGTGGAACACAACTATTTCTAAATATGGGTGGATATATATTAGGACTAAGTCCCCATATATGGGGATATACAAATAAGGGATAAAGCAAGGTTTATTGAACCTACACCTGGTTTTATGGGAACATCATTAAGTCCTTGTATTTCGTGCGTAATAAGTCAGATTTATATATACTATTAGTAATTTGTTTTGCGAGAATGGAATTCTCTTCTTGTATTGCATCGAGTGCGAGAGCACGAGATGCAATCCGAGCTGAGAAATCCATCCGAGCAAAACAAATTACTAGTATTGTTTTTATCCCTAATTCTTTTACTGAAAAATATCGGATATACGTCTCATTTTCCAATGGAATATTTAATATAGTTGAACATTTTTTTGGCTGAATATAGCGCTTTCTTTTTGTGAATTATTTTTGTCACGAATCGTCACGCCACGTCATATTAAAGGGCTGTTGCTAACGTCCCATAGCGATTGACGATAATATGTTCATATCAGCGCAGTGCAGTGATAATAGAATTATCGTCGCTCGGGAACAATTGAAAATTGCGTAAATTAGCGATAATTGGTCATATTTGCATATTTTACAATTGGTCATGTACTGGAGTACCCCAAACCTGTGTGCATCACAACCCAATTTTTAAGTCTCTCACCTCTCTTCAAAATGAAACCTTACTATGAACATAATCTGTAAGCAATGATGGAAGCAGCAACGGAATTTTTTGTTTTTGTTTTTGCAAAAGATTCTCCGGCTTTCAGCTGCTTCAAAATTTATATTAAGAAGGTAGAAAATGATAGCATGGAATAAGCGTGAATTCTATGCTAAGTGAGGTCTAAAAATCCATAACTATCCCCCTTATCCGTATAAAATATTTACGAAGTTTTAAGATTTTTCTCGAAAAGGTGTAAATTTTCTGGTTCATATAACCTCTTTCCCAATTCTGTAAATTTTTTTATGCCCCGCCTACGATAGTAGAGGGTATATAGTGTTCGGGTATGTCCGTCAGTTCGTCCGTTTGTGCGATCATCAGTTCTAAGTTAGGTTTACCCTCAGCTTTAAGTTTTTTTTTATATGAAAGATGCACATGCTATTATCTTGAACTTTGTATAAATACACATTAGGGTATAATAAAACAAAAATCATAATAAAGATATATCCATGCTACCAACTTTATGCTTCACTGATCATTGAAAAGGGGTGTATTATGAGGCTTACTCTTAGGTTGAAGTTTTTATGTGCGAAGGATGTATGATATTATCATGAAAATTTATATAAATACACCTTAGGGTATAATTAAACACAAATCATTGTAAAAAATTATCCATGCTACCAATTTCATGCTTCACTGATCGTGGAAAAAAAAGAGGATATTATGATGTTTACCCTGAGGTTGAAGTTTTGTTTCTGTGAAGGATGTGTGCCATCATCATAAAAATTTGTATAAATATGCATTAGGGTATAATTAAACAAAAATCATAATGAAAATGTATCCTAACTGCAAACTTCATGCTTCACTGATCACGGGAAAAGGGAATATTATGAGATTTAACCTCAGGTTCAAGTTTCTTTTCTGTGACAGATGTATGCTTTTATTATGAAACTTTATATAAATACACATTAAGATATAAATAAACAAAAAACATTACAAATGTTTACCCATGCCACCAACTTCATGCTTCACTGATGACGGGAAAAGGGGGATAGCTTGAGGTTTATCCATAGGTTTAAGTTTCTTTCCTGTGAAGGATGTGCACTTTTATCATTAAACACCCATTAAATTATATACCAATTAGGGTATAATTAAACAAGAATTATAACAAAAATATATCCATGCAACCAACCTCATGCTTTACTGATCACGAAATATACATTGTTCAAAATAGTTGCGAGGCAGGGCATTGTGCCCGTTAGACACATATTCTTTAAGTCTCTAGGTTTCGTTTTCTGATATAAACATGTTAACATTACGTTGACATGTTTTCAATTACCAAATTTCCAATTTTGCAGAGACCAAGTAAATTTTTATTTCAATAATTCTGTTTTTCGTTGACTTCAAGACGAAAAACAACAGCGAAAACGTTTTATTTCTTGGTTCTATAAAATTGTAGAGACTTTGTCTCATTTGCAATTACTTCATATCCTTTTATTTCTATACGATTCAGTTTTACCCTTCTTTCGCCTTATATTATTGATAAATAAATGAATTCATTTAAAGTGGATATAAAATGAGTCGATTATATCTGCTTTACAGCAAGAACAAATTCAACAATTGTATGCAAATAAATACTTTTTACATTAATAAAACTTTCCCTTCAACAAAAAATTTTGCCTAAATTGATAGGTTTCCTGTGCGCATATAAATATAATAAAGTCATATAACATATGTGTTGTACATATCAAAGTTTGGTAATTTTTACATAATTTGGTGGGAGCTCGCTCTCCTTGACCCGTCTTTTGTCTCGTTCTCTTCTTTTTCAGTAGTTGTCTTTAAGATAATAGTCTAGCTGTATTGGGTTTTATTTGTAATTTTATCATACTTGTTTTTGGTCGTTTTGACCTGGATATGGGATGTTGTCTCCTTGATATTAACCCCATTTGCTTTCTTTTTCATATAGAGATACGGATGGAGAAAAGGAAGGTTTGGGTATCCGAAAAAACAGGCTTAACCCTACCACTGGCTTTCACTAGTGTCGGTACGAAGTCTAGTTGTTTTGAGTTCCTATAGTTGTTTACGCACTTTGTCTTTTGTCTTTCAGTTTTGCTTTTCTTGTGCAATATTCTTAGTGATTGTGGCCTATGGTTACAAATTTCAGTATTTTAATACATTTCTTTTCTTTCTTCTTTAATTATTACAGCATTTTGAGGACTTCAATCAATTGCAGAACAAATTTAGTAAGGTTTCTGTGAATTTTGTGTCTCCCCTGCTAAGTAAAGTGCTATTATAATTGGTCCTATATAAAAATTAATTAATATGAGGTCTTTATTATACGTAAAGTATGAATTTCTAAAACACAGAATGAAAAAAATGCATAGGTTGTTCACATACTTTTCAATTAACCCAATTAACGGAAAGTGAAATTACAAACATACATTTTCTAACAGCCGCATCTTTACAGGCTACACCTGATAGTAAAACAGTTCCAACTATGTACTGGGTTCCTAAACTCCACAAAACGCCATATAAATCTAGATTCATTTTGTCATCTAGTCACTATTCTACAACTAAAGTTTCTATTATACTCACTAATACTTTAACTGCTATTGTAAACCTGGTTATAAATTTCTGTGACAAAGTATATGAAAACAGTGATGTCAATCCTTTTTGGAGTGCAAAAATTCATTGGAAGTTCTCGATAAATTGAATGCTTATAATGCCCCTTTTGAATCCATTGAAAGTTGTGATTGCTCTACCCTCTATACTACCTTACCACATAATCTTATAAAGGAAAAATTCAGACGTCTTATTCAATGGACATTTAAAAATCCGATTGTGAATATATATGTTCTAATTCCTTTAAAACACATTTAAGTAATACAAAACAAAAGAATTCAACTAATTGGACTTGTTTTGATATGATTTCAGCACTTGAATTTTTACTTGACAATATATTCATTTGCTTCGGTAACTGTATTTATCGCCAGATCATAGGAATTCCAATGGGTACCAATTGTGCACCACTTATAGCGGACCTCGTTTTGTACTGCTGCGAATCTCAGTTGATGACCAACATCAGCAAAGACCCATCTAAACAGCATTTAATTGAAAAGTTTAACAACACCTTCCGATATTTGGATGATATTTCAACTTTAAATAATGACGACTTCAATACGTATTATAAGGATATCTACCCTAAAGAACTTACTTTGAATAAAGCCAATTCTGATAACCATCATTGTCCGTTCTTAGACATCAATTTTGATATAACGAATGGTTAATTAAATACTAAAATTTATGATAAAAAGGGACGATTTTTCTTTTCCCGTAGTTAATTATCCATTTCTGGATGGCGATGTTCCATTAGCGCCATCATATGGTGTTTACATATCTCAACTTGTTCGATTTGCTCGGGTATGTAATAACGTTTGCGATTTTAATGAACGGAATCTTTTCATTACTGAAAAACTATTACATCAGGGTTTTCGTTATCACAAACTAGTTAAAACCTAAATTTTATCATCGATATAAAGACTAAGTTCATAAATACAATGCAACCTGTAAACATCTAATCAAGGCTGGTATTTCACATCCCTTATTTTACAGTAATGTTTTACATAAGAGTAAAAAATACTTAAACTCGCCCAACAAACTTATAAAACCTTCAAATCGTCTAATTCATAAGGGTTATAATTACGGTATTGTCGTCAAGTCATTACGTATGGCCTTCTTTGGTATTAACATTGATTTTTCGATAGGATCTTTGCATTTTAACTAAACACATTCTAAATTTCTAAAATCTGTATTGCACGGACACGGGTTATGTATTCCGGTATATGCATGAAATCATTATCCTAAACTCCTCACAGGAAGGGATCTTGGTGGAAGCTGTATACTGGGGGTACATAACTTACTTTGTCAGTTGGTAATGGGTCTGGAGCTGGCAAGTCAGTTAACTGCTAGTATTCTCTTGTGATTTCATGTTTATGTCCGTATATTTAGTTCTTTCAGTTTCATTTTTTCACAACTGACTCAGTCCTGTTGCCAACTGAATTTTACTGTTGTTACGATTGTTTTTTTTTAAATTTTTTTATTTATGACATTGTCTGAAGGGGGAAGGTTTGGGCCCAATAAAACTAGTTTAATCCCGCCGCAGCAGGTTTGCGTCTGTCCTAAGTCAGGAAATTTATTAAGCCTTTGTGTGTCTTGTCTTTTTTCTAGTTAGTTTACTTTATGTCTATAGGAGTCTAGGATGATGTTTATTTCGCTGAACTTGATTAATCTTTATTCAGGGGCCGACTCCGACCTACCATTAGGTGTGGCGTTTTCTCACCGTTCATTGAAGATCCTATGGTGGCTTTGAGTTGTTATTACTCCCCTTTGGGTCGTTGTCTCTTTGACACATTCCCCGTTTCCCTTCTTTTTTCTATAGGTTGTTATGACTAAAAGGTATTCAGAAAGTATTGCTAAAAATATTAGTTTTTGATATATATTTAGGAAATTTACCGAAGTTGGAACTCGAATAAAAATTCCAGCATGTAAGACATTTAAATTTGCTACAAAAACTCGAGAATTATACTCTTTGTGGATATCTGAATACAGGAACAATATATGCTTTATAAAGGCGCATTTGTTATATAATCGTAATACTGTATCAAATTCTAGAATCTCAAAAACTCCCATTTTCTATTGATATCATCATCAATAACAATTTTCTTTCCAATTATGACGACCAACTTTACAAGATAGATAGCAATTATTTGGTAATTAGGAAATAAAAATATACAAAGTTAGCTTTAACGTAATGTTGTACTGGAAATTGCTTTATTGCAAAACCTACCTTTCACCTCAAAATACCTTTTTATATTTTGGAAACATTAAAGAAATAATTCCATAAAAGTAAATTTACAGTAAATTCGGTATTTTGTTATCATAGCCAAAAATTTGAAAGTTCATCATTATTTTTATTTTATCTGAGATATATTTTCGTTTTCTGATAGAGAAAGATGAAACCCTTAAAATTAAAAAAAAAAAACAGGAAATTTTAATTTAACTCCATATTTCATAAATAACTGCCCACCTGACCTCAAGCATGGACTGGGCTGTGCACATTGTTAAGTTATCTATCCTTCTTAATCTCAATGATACAGCCTAGTTACATTTGAGAAACATTTTTTACAAAGGTCTTTCCATGAATTGAGTTTTTATTTTCACGAAAGTTTTCCTTCTACCATGCAACTTGCTGACCTCTCCTTGTGCATAGTAGGTACTTCAACAGAAAATCTAGATTCTCAGAGATTGAGCCTGTGTTGCTAACATTATGGCCGTCACCACGACATCATAGATAAATATGAAATGTCGGTTTCACAAATGAGAACAGATATTTTTAGCTAGATTAACATCTTCCCTGATATGAAAATAAGATTTTAACCTTACCATGGATTTACCCAATGGCAGAGCTTGATAAGCTTACCCTTCCGGAGCACGTGTTGTAACTCTGTTTTACACGTTTAGTGCTTAAGTTTTAATTGTTGTTTTTCTGATGATCGTGTGTTTTGCGGGTGTGTTGTATTTAGTCTTCTATCTTCTGGTGCTCTCGTTTTTTGCCATGTCTATTGGCTTTGATTTATGTAATTTTTTTGGTTTGTTCCTTCGGTTTTCTACTGCCGTTATGTTGAATAGGAATTAAATCAGGAATCTTAAAGGCCCTTCTCATCGCAATTGAGATACAGTTTTGTACATTTTGGTTCAAAAGTATTAGAGCAGATAATGAAAATGATGTTTTCCTATGGAGTACACTGTTAAACTAACTTCCAAACTTGCGGCCATGCTTTTGTCGGCTCGGAATAAAATAAGCAATTATTGTAAAGAACCATCTCCACAACATTGCTGTAAAGTTTCGCTGAATTTGTTTCACAGAAGGTTATTTTCCCTTATTTCTGTTCTGCAATGTCTATCATGTTTTCTTTTGCCGAATGGTAGCGAAATATACAATGATAATAAAGGATTTTCCGTGCATTGATCAAAGTATGATTTTCCCATGGGTCAAAATTTAAACTCTGTCCTGTGTGTCGGCTTTTTATGGGAATGAGCAAGCTTTGTAAAGGCCCTTCTCTACATCATTTCAGTGCAATTTAGTCAAATTTGCTTCAGTGATTTCAGAGCATATGATGATAATATTTTCCCGATAGGGAACAATCTAAAACTATTTTTGCACTGGAAAACGTGGTTTTTATCAAATCATAACCGAATGAATAGTTATTATAAAAATCATACTGTACGACATCCCTTTAAAGATTGGTTGAATCTCAGTGATTTCAATGATCAAAATATGACTTTCCTTTGGGGCCAATAAGGGTATTTTTTAATTCTGAAAGTTCTGCGATGGCGACCTTGTTCTTTCTCAAATCGAAATGAGACCAGCAATCTGAGTTAATAAACTTCCTTACATCATACCAGCGCAGTTTAATTTGCTTGGTCAGATGTTCTCTCATAGCATAGGATCCAATTTCAAACTATGTATTGCGCTGACCGCAATGTTTTAATCAGATTTAAAAAATGGGCAATTTAAAAAAAAACACCTATGACAACATTAATGTAAAGTTTTATTCATTTGCTTCATGGGTTTCTGAGTAGAAGAAACACACTGAAAATTAGGCAAAGTATAGTAAACCGAAAGTCACGGGAGGTATAGTACCGTCGTCAAGTATAGTATCCCGCTGTCAAAGTAAACAAATAACTGTTTAAATATAGTTTAAATATAGTGACGCCAGATTATCCAACGAAATCGTTGGATTTTAACCACTATATTTCACGCTAGCGGCAATGTTTTTTTTTTAATTGAAAGGAAATTAGCAATATTTGTAAAGGCCCTATCCTACACCTACCCGGTATTTGTTTTTCATTAGGGACCAATCTTTAACTTGAGATCGTGTTTTTGTCTGATCGGAATAAATAACACAATACCGAAGTTACTGTGAATTTATTTTCTGCATATGCGCATTTTGACAACTTATGTATCTTCAGTGCAGATAAAATCAAAACATTTGTCCATAAACCGAAACACATATAAGCTGATAGAGAACAAATAACCAAAAGGATCTAAATGAATCATTATAGTACCTGTAAAGCAAACCTTCAATATAACGTAAATCTGAAGTTTGGTTGAATTCGCTTCTGGGGTTTCAGAGGAAATCATCAAAATCTAATTCTTCCAATTTTAAACTATGTTTTACAATGTACGGTAGCAGCCATGTTCGAGCCGAATCAAAACAAAATGTAATGTAATGTAATATTGTGTCATATTTGTAAAGAACTTACCCTGCATCATTCAAGTACAGTTTGTTTAAATTTGCTTCAATAATTTCAGAACAGATGACGAAAAAGATGTTTTTCCATGGCGATCAACGTTTAGGTGTGTTCTGCGATGGCAGCCATTCTTATCGGTTCGAAATATATTTCTGTTGAATTTGTTTCTATAGATTTGGAAGAGATTATCAAAAAGTGATTTTCCCTTAGGGCCAATGTTTAATTTAGTTTTGTTCTTGCGGCCAAGTTTTGAAGGAAATGGACACTTTGTTAAAGATCTCCCCTACATTTTTCCTTTTAGGTCTGGCTGAATTGGCTTCAGTGGTTTAAGAGGAGATGATGAAAAGTGCAGACGCCAAGTGATAGTAATGGCTCACACTGACCCTTTGGTTCAAATCCAATGAACATATTTATTGAGCAAAAATGGCATTTGTTTCAACTTAAAGAAAAAACACATTTTCTTTTCTCGATAGATATTACGATAAAGGATATTTCACATTAATTTTATTTCCGTTTTCACTTTCTTTTGTTTTTTTAAGTCAATGTATCAGTCAGAACTATCGCAAATATTTGTTTGAAAAATTAACCATTTAACATTCAAAATGCCAATAAATACAAAAGTTAAAACTGTCATTGCTCAAATTTATTTGGAACTTCGCTGACAGGAAATATAAATTACATTTGAAAAATGGCAGGTACCAATTCCTTTCATACGCCATGTGGTTAACATTCATATTTTCAATTAAAAATTTTACAAATTTTCAAAAGTTGAGGTTTACAATACTTTTTGTCGAAATATTTGTACGTATGGAGATAAGTTCTACCAATAGCATAAACCAGTACTATAAGGACCCCTTAATTAAATCGAATTCGCAGGTCAACCATTCATGGAAAATTACGAATAAACAATAGAATTTTCATCTTTGTATTTAGAAATATAGATACACACTAATTGTTCGATAAATACTATTGTTATATCAAATCACACCTTTTTTGAAGAATATACTAGCTCGTATTTTGTTTTATTGCTTTGCATAACAAAATATCGAAAGTACTGTTAATTTGGTACCTGTATATGGACATTTCGACAACTTATGTCTCTTTACTGCAGATCAAATCAAAACATTTGGAAATCTATAAACCAAAATATGTGTAAACGTTGATAGAGAACAAAATACATATAGGATCTAAATAGAAAAGCCAAAAATCAGCTAAGGACATAGTTATGCTGTAATGCGACACTCCTTAGTTTTTAACAAATTTACGTAACTTTAGACATTACAAGTTTATAAATACGGTTTTCGGGCCAGCATAGGTGATAGTTGGTAAAACTATAAAACGTTATAGTCTTCGAGGTCACAAATGTAAGGATTTTTAATCTATATATATATTCTCACACTTGAAGTTTTCTTGTGAGCGACTTGATAGAATTGGTAAAATTCTTGATACCATTCTGAACAGTTCGGTATATAGTCTTTAAAATTTACATTACAGAGAAATAAGCTCTGTACTCCATATAAATTTATACATGAATAAAAAAATCTTCTAAGAGAAATACTTATGCCTTATTGATTAGTTAGTCTAGAAAATTGCAGAGAATGCACTACTGACAAGTATTTGTGTATATGTTCACTCTGAGAGTCCTCAATCAGTGCTGTCACCTAATGTAAGTTGATAAAGCAAGTAAAACATTTATTTCAATCATAAAATAAATGTACAACAAATCAACAAACTGTCAATGTCATCACCCTGGCCTCTTTTGTTCGGGACGACGTTAATTAAGTCAAAGGGACCAACCATATTAGCTTTGCCATCTTATCTGGCACAATGTCCTTATTTTTCTATTTAGACCCTGTTGGTTATTTGTTCATTGTCAGCTTAACGCATCTTACTAAATGGTTTTCCAAATGTTTTGATTTGATTTGCACTGAAGAGACATAAGTTGTCGAACTATGCATCTGCAGAATGATGAATTAAATTATCAGTAACTTCGGTACTATGTTATCCATACTACCTGCATAGATTGATGACAATTCTATGGCAAGCCAAAAGTGAAAAAAGCCTCGTTTTTTTAATATTTATAATTCATTTATAAATATTTAAAAAATCTTTTTTTTAATATTTATAATCCATTTTAAAAATATTTCAAAACCAACGAATCATAAATATTTGAAAATGAATTATAAATATTTATGCAGAAAATAAATTAACAGTAACTTCGGTATTTTGTTATTTACAAATATTCATAATTAATTGATGAATTATAAATATTTATAATTCAAATGAATTATAAATATTAATAATTCAAATGAATTATAAATATTCATAATTCAAATGAATAATAAATATTCATAATTCAAATAAATTATAAATATTCATAATTCAAATGAATTATAAATATTCATAATTCAAATGAATTATAAATATTCATAGTTAAAATCAATTATAAATATTTATGATTCATTTATAAATATTTATAATGTATTGATATTTATTATTAATTGATGAATTATAAATATTAATTGATGAATTATAGATATTCATAATTCATTTATCAATATTTATAATTTATAACTATTTAAAATTCATTAACGACTAAATATTTATAATTGAATTACAAATATTTGAAAATACTCGGAATGATTTTTAAATATTTGAGTAAATTATAAATATTTGAAAATGAATTATAAATATTTAAAAATAATTTTAAACTATTTATAAAAAATATGTCGAATTTTCTAAAGATGTATTGTTCATTTTTATATATTTACAATTATGGCAAGCGAAACTGGACAAACAGTTTATTTATAATTCATCTTCCGAATATTTAAAGTTCATTTCAAAATATATTTAAATCACTTTTAAATATTTCTTATTCATTTATAAATATTTAAAGATCAACGAATTATAAACATTCAAAAAACAAAATTATAAACATTTAAAAAACGAATTATAAACATTTAGAAAACGAACTATAAATATTTAAAAAATGAATTATAAATGTTTATTAATGATTTCAATTTTTTTATAAATATCGATGATTTATTAATATTTATAGTTTATTTATCAATATCTTATCATTAAATTTTATTTAATCATGAATGATTTGTAATATTTATAATGTATTTTCAAATATTTAAAACTCCCTTCTTGTTTTCGAATATATAAAATTATTTAAAAACATTTGAAAATATTTGATAAATGTTTAAAATTGAATTTCAAATATTTCAAAATTATAAATTTTTATTAAAAAGGCTTTTTTGTTTATCTTGGCTTGCTATACAATTCAACTTCACTTTTGCACATATTTGTAGAAATAAGTTTACTTCAAGAATGAATGGTAACCATTCAAACAACTTTTGCACTCCCAACTAAACATCTTATATACACCTTTGCATATATTTATAGAAGCAGAGTTCAAGAATGATAACAATTTAATCATTAAAACAACTTTCACGCAAACCATGTCTCATATAAATAACTGCTAAAATGAATATATACATGCATGAACGATCATGACCGAACAAACGTTTACAAGAAAAATACCTTCTTATGTGCAACGTATACAAAATCGATTATAAACATGCATCTACGATTTTATTGTTTTCACAACGTTTATTCAGTTAGAAAAGTAAGTGAGAACCGAACCGTCAGTCTGAAAAGAACAATCCAATGACAATGGCAACGTCGGAAAAACGAAAGGAAAAACGAAGAAGATGTTCATAGAATTTATGAACATCTACAGCAAAGTCGGTATTTAGTTATTTCTGACTAGAACAAAAGTTTCAACATATGGTAGGTACTTCAATGTCATTTGAACGCAAATAAATCTTATAAATTCCTGCTGCAATCCTATTAAAATAAATATGCTTGGGCGTCTGCAATTCAAATGCAACAAGCTTATTTCATAAAAGATTGGCCCATAATATTTTATCTGAACAATACTTGCCACGCATTCTGTTCCTCATATTCTTGTTTTGACAGAATGTTGAAAACATAACCTTTTAACAATACTCGGTAAGATTGTTAACAATACTTGGACAGATTGTTCATAAACATTTCTTGTTAACAATACTTGGACAGATTGTTCATAAACATTTCTTGTGAACAATACCTTGTCCACATCCTTCATGCTCTTGTTTTGAAATCCACTTTTGTGCAAATGATGAGAGACTGCAAAGTATGGATCCACCGATCCACACGGAATGTTTTCTCTCCGGAGGTGCAATTATTTTTGTCTTCATTGAATGTGAAGCAATTGCATACATTTCTTTTTCCAGACGATCGGCAAAACCTATAATTTCAGGAATAATAAAAAAGATAAAGATTTATCTGAATATGAAATTTCTTAGATGACAATATTGAGACTTAATAATTATGCAATTTTATAGACAGTAAGAACAATTATCTGTCAAGATGCATTTCTGTAGCTCACGCATATTGTTCACATAAAACAATGCAATCCACTCTTACGCATTAGCTCTTCTAAGTGATAAATCAATACATTTGAAAATCCATAAACCGAAATATGTTAAAAAGTTGATAAAGGACAAATTAACAATAGGAGGTTAAAAAGAGAGGAAAGTCATCTAAGGACAGAGCTATGCATTAGGGAGTACTCCTTAGATTTTAACAAAATTCCCTTAAATTAAGATATTGCAAGTTTTAAAATAAAATCCGTTTTCGGGCCAGCGCCTAAGTACTGGCTACTGGGTTGGTGAATACTCTCGGGGACTAACAGTCCACCAACAGTGGCATCGGCCCAGTGGTAATATATAACAAAATACCACAGTTACTGTGAATCTCATATCTGTATATGTCGACAACTTGTGTCTCTTCAGTGCAGATCAAATTAAAATACGTTTAAAAGCTCATAGAGAAGGAATTACTAATAGCATCTAAAAAAGGAAAGCCAGCATCATTTAAGAACAGAGCTATGGATTAGAGACTCTTTTTGTTTTATCAAACCCACTAGTGCAATAAGGAAATTCATTTCACGCTTACACTTGTTTGCTTTCTAAGGACAACATTATGTTGCTTTCCAATGAATGTCTATACTGAATAAGTGCAAATATGACTAAAATACATGACGTCATTCACAACAAAAATACCCTTATTAACAGAATTTTCAGCTTTGCTTTAAAATAGGAGTAATTACATGAATATATGGGAATATCTTACCTCAAAGAATATATATTGAAATAAAAAGCTCATGCAAAATAAAACTGTGTTTTCGGTAGAAAAAAATAATACATATAATATTGAATTAAGGGCACAATTTGCGCATAAGACAATGAGATGTGTTCGAATCCAAACATACGAGAAACGACGCCAAGAAGACAATGTAGAACATAAAATACCAAAAGAAGGCAAAAAAAAAAAATAGATAAATAAAAAAAATTATAAAGCCAAGTAAGTACATACCTATGTCATACGACGATAATCTTTTCTTTCAAATCATAATATATCTCAAAGCAGGAAATATATAGAAAGTACCAGTATCAGTTTCATACCAGTTCTTCAGTACAATCATTTGGACTGAAGAATTTCACCGTCTCTTTATTTCTTCAGCTACACGAAACTGTCTTGGTGCTTATATTTGAGATGTGGTTCTTCTCTCTGATATTGTATCATGTTTCCCATGAAGCAATAATTTGATTACAGAATTTACTATTCAATTTAAACTTATTTTATTGTCAAAACAAAGACAAATGGATTCGACACAAGTTGTACAACTTAACGTCTTCTCCAATATATACATAATAATACAAAGTATGCCAATACAATAATAGAAATTATTATATTTTAATAAGTAAGAAAAGATTTCATTGGATGAAAGCAATCATGTGACTTCAAAATAACTCGTATGTTTTTGCAAACAACCTCAATATGACTTCACTGCGGGAACAACCCTGTTGTTTCCCGCTGAACAACCCGGATATGACGTCACAGAGAGAAACAACCATGTAGATTCTAAAAATCACTCGCAGATTATCAGTCTTCTTTGTCAGATTAAAACCATAGATAAGACCATTTAATTTGGAATTAATGAAACTGTTTAAAATATAATAAAACAATTATGGCCCTCTGTTGACGTGAAACATCCAGATTTGACAACCCTTAGAGGGGTGGTTTCCCTCGGGCAGAGCCCTCGGGAAACAACTCCCTCCTCTGACAAATCTGGATGTTTCCCTTAACAGCGGGCCATAATTGTATAATATATAATATCATTGATAATCCCAGCTAAGCATGCAGCGAATAATGTAATCCTTCATAAAATATACACAGAAAATAAAGAATCAAGTGTTCTTATTTTAAGTTCTGAGGTCTATTAGGATATTCAAAATTTATTCAATGGGAAAAGTACGTATGATTTTTAAGAGTAGGAACACATTTTAACTCAAGACTGTCAAATTTTAAATCAAAACAATTCGAAAAAAGACGAAAATTTAAATATTTTTATGCAAAAAGATAAATACTAAATTATAATAACAATAAATAATAAATAAAAACCCTTGACTTAAGTGACTTATTCGTAACCCTCGCAAAAATCGTACAGTATCTTTGATATATGTTTGAACATGTGAAAATCATTGCATGCTTGATTCTAAGTTGAGATTGGAATCTCCAAATGATAAAGCATTATTAATTTCAAAAATATCATTTAGGTTTATAACAGTTTATTTCAAGATTCATTGTAAAGCGGGCAAGACAAAAATTACTGATGATAATATTTTCTTATCTATAGATTTAAACCGTTTTGTGTGTTGCCATAATTTAATTTTAAAAACAAAATCATTTATTTAGAATTTTTACCTTCAGAAAAAATCATTTTCTACTTGTTATCAGTACTTCGGTGCTGACTCGAAAACCGATTTTATTGAAAATTGCAAATATCTAAATTTTATAAAATTTTGTTTGAAACTAAGGAGTATCTCCCTCATGCACAGCTCTGTCCTTAGCTGAATTTTGGCTTTTCTATTTAGAACATTTTGGTTATTTGTTCCCTATCAGCTTTTACCCGTCTTTTTGGTTATTGGACTTCTAAATGATTTGGTGTGATCTGCACTAATGAGACATACGTTAATTGTCGAAATGCGCATATGCAGAAAATAAATTACCAGTAACTTCGGTATTTTATTATTCACATAGTTTTTTTTTGGACTTCATCAAATATTATTAAAATAAATATTCTTACACCTTGCAGACAAAGTAAATATATTGATTCACAGTATCAGGCAATGAAAATAATCTACATAGATTTTGTGAAATCTAACTGATTTACTGACTAGTTTAAAGACCGAGAGGTGCTCAGTGTAACAGTATTTTCAGCAGTCTGTGTTGTATACTGGCATTGCAACATAGGAAAACAGACAAATTTCTGTTATGGCATTACGTTTTTCGAATCTGATAATCTTTTCAATGGTCCATCTTAGTAAGTACAAATACAAAAGGGATTTGATTTGTTACTAATCTATCGAATTTAAAACGAATTCTCAAGACATGAGCAATAAATGTGTGTTTTGGTAACTATTGGCTTATCCAGAAAAAAAAATGAATAGAAAGATAAAATAAAGAAGATTTATCTTTTTAAATATACAAATAACATATATGTAAAAAACTGTCATTTTTTGCGAATACTAAATATTATCGCCTCTTTATGTAATGTTACAGATTCCTTTATGTTATGAAACCGTCACTTTTATGTAATATCTATAAGCATCTTTTTAGATAATGTTTGCCTGTTTGACTTATAGGGTCTGCAAGTCACGTCATGTGACACCGAGTTTTCACAATAAATTTTAAATTCGAAAACGTTTCCCGCCAAAACATGGCGTTTTTGTATTATGATGTTCAATATTTTGTTTGGTACGTCATATATTGTCGTGCAAAATGCAACTTCCGGGTACAAAAAAATGTACCCGGAAGTTTCAAAATTGAGCGAGACTCACAGACCCTATTGTAAAGCGACATAATTTTCCCGAAGAAAGCAACCAAATTTAAGCATGCAATAAGTTATAAAATAATTGCATAAGTGCAATTAGTTATTATGACTAAAATTTCATGACGTCATTATCAAGAAAAATCCCCTTATTAACAGAATTTTCAGCTTTGCTTTACTATAAAAGGTTTATTACAAAAATAAAGGAGAATTTTTTTCCACGAAACAAAAACAAAATAACCGAGAAATCAAAACAACACCCAGAAATTGGTGGGCATAAAATGCCAAAAAAAAAAAAAAAAAAAGACCACTGAACTTGATAGCTCGTGCAATAAAAAATGAATGTACTCGGAAGAATATTCTCCAACCCTGTAATACCGCATTAAGCGCAAAACTTGCGCAAAAGACAATGAGTTGTGCTCGAAGCCAAAAAAAAGAAAAAAAGTAAACAAGCAAGCAAACAAATAAGAAAAAAAAAGAAACAAAAAACAAAAACAAAAAAACAAACTAAGCCAAAAAAAGAAAAAAAAAGTAAACAAGCAAACAATCAAACAAACAAATAAGAAAAAAAAAACTAAGCCAAAAAAAGAAAAAAAAAAAAAACAAGCAAACAATCTAACAAACAAATAAGAAAAAAAAAAACAAAAAACACACACACGTAAGAACAAGAAACATAAACAAACAACAAAACCACAATAACCGAAAAATCAAAACAACACCAAGAAATTGGTGAGCTTAAATACCAAAAAGACCTAAAAAAACAGCGATGGACATTGCTATACCATAGGATGATATTCTTTAGTTTCTAATTGTAATCCATCTTTGTACGGGGATCAAAAGAACGTATCAGTATCAGTTTCGTGTTAGACGTCCGTTCTAAGTACTATAATAAAGACTGATATGAACAAAAAAATACCGAAAATGATGCTGTAAATTTACTTTCTGCATATGGCCATTTTGACAATTTATAACGACATTTTCGTCCCTTTGTTCTTGTTCTCTTAGTGCTGATATTCCAGATGTGTTTCACCTCACTGGTATTGTATCAAGGTTTGCGTGTAGTCATAATTAGATTTTAAAAATTACTTTTTTACCGTTTTGCGTGTAGCCACAATTTGATTAAGAAAATATTTATCCAGAATTCTACTTTCAGAAAAATGCTTTTCTATCTGTTTTACTAAAGTTTTTAACTTCATG
Organism: Modiolus philippinarum; assembly: GCA_002080025.1. Lineage (NCBI taxonomy): Eukaryota > Metazoa > Mollusca > Bivalvia > Mytilida > Modiolidae > Modiolus > Modiolus philippinarum. Next base: position 40,859 of record MJUU01060303.1, read on the forward strand.
AAATATTTATCATTACAAAGCTTTTGAAACTTTTGAAGACAAAATGAAAATATTGATCACTAAACCAGGTAGTGAAAGTTATCTGTAAAAATTTCGTGAATTCTAACTGATTTCATGACTAAATCAGTCTAAAGATCAAGGGGTGTTCAGTTTTACAGTATTTTCAGTAGTCTGTGTTGCATATTGGCATTACAACATAGGGAAAAAGACAAATTTCTGTAATGGCATCATTTTTGTCGAATATGATAATTTTTTCCATGGTCCTTCTTAGTAAGTATAAATGCAACAATGATTTGTCACTCACTTACTGATCTAAAAAAAATTTAGTTTTAAAACATAAGTAATTAATATGTATATTTGTTTTGGCTTATCAAGAACTAAAGATTTATCTCGTTAAATGTAAAAATAAAATAAATGTAAAAAATACAATCATTTTTACGGATACTAAACATTGTTGTCTCTTTATGTAATGTTACCGATCCCTTTATGTAATGTTACCGATCCCTTTATGTAATGTTACCGATCCTTTTATGTAATGTTACCGATCCCTTTATGTTATATAGACATCTCCTTTATGTAATAACTTTAACCATCTTTTTATGTAATACAACCCTCTTGAATTATAATGCATGTGCATAGCAACACAGTATTTATCAAACCTAAGTATGCAATAAATTTCTGTATTGAATTAGTTCAAATATGACTAAAAGTTTACGACGTCATTTACAACAAAAACCCTCTTACTAACAGAAGTTTAAACTTTCATTTACAATAAAAGGGTTATTACATGAATATATATATTGGACTTGAAAGCTATTGCAATGTACTCGGCATACCTTTTCCCAACCCTATGATACCGAAGTTAGCACACAATTTGCTCATAAGCCAATGAGATTCGTTCGAAGCCAAAAGAAACGAGAAATCAAAACAACACCGAGAAGTTGATGAGCTTAAGATGTTAAACCAAGACCAAACGATGCAAAAAACGGCTAAGGACATAAATATGCCATATATGCCATAGGATAATACTCGTGAGTTTCAATGATAAATCCATCTTTATACAGGGATTAAAAAGAAAATACTAGTATCAGTTTCATGATAGACATTAGTTCTGAATACTATCATTTGGACTGGCGTAAATTACAAAATACCAAAGAAGATACGGTACCGTAGATTTACTTTCTGCATATGGCAATATTTTGACAACTTGTAAACGTATCTTTGTTATTGTTTTCTTGGTTCTGATCTTTCAGGTATATTTTAAATCATTGGTATTCTATCAAGTTTTGCGTGTAACCACAATTCGGTTTTAAAAATACTTGTCAAGATTTTGTTAACCATTTTGCGTATAGCCACAATTTATTTAAAGATATTTATCCAGAATTCTACCTTCTAAAAATGCTTTTCTACTTGTTTCACATATTTTTTTTATTCATAAAATATTTATCATTTCAAATATTCTTAAACTTTGTAGACAAAATGAAAATATTGATTCACAATAACAGGTAGCAGAAGTAATCTGCATAAATTATGTGAAACCTAACCGATTCTGTAATTATATCCGTCTACGGACCGAGAAGTGCTCAGTGTAACGGTTTTTTCAAGCAGTCTCTGTTGTTTACTGACATATCAATAAAAGAAAAGGCCCAATATCGTTTATGGTATTATTTTTTTACATAACCGGTTTTGACTCAACCCTTCGATTGACTCACTGATAATGTGAACGGTGCCGCTTAGTGGAGCATGACATGCTTACCCTTCCTGAGCACCTGATGTTACTCCCACTTTTCATGGGAATTCAAACTATGAGTGCTTTAGTTTTCACTGTCGTCTCTTTATTGTCGTGCCTTATGGCTGTCTCAGGCCCTTGTTTTGTCTTTGATTTTCTCTGTTGGCGTTTTTGCCATGTCTTTAGACTTTGATTTTTGTTAGCATTACTTCCCTTATTCCATCGGTATTCTACTGCGGCAGCCGTTGTTTTTCGATTGTGATAATTTTTCCGTTGTCCTAAGTAAGTACAAATATAAGAATGATTAGATCGTTCATAAATTTTTTATACATGAGTAATTAATTTGTATATTGAATAGTGGCTTATCAAGAAAAAAGATAATTATTTGAACTGATATTACCGATATTATCGTTTTTTATTTCAATTACAATGTAGTTTCACGGACATTTTCTTTTAGTGCTGATATTTCAGATGTGTTTCACCTCGCTGCTTTTGTATCATGTTTCGCGAGTAGCCACAATTTGATTCTAAAAATTACTGATTCTAAAAATTACCTAATATATAGATTTTGTTAGCGTTTTGCGTAAAGCCACAATTTGATTTTTAAAACAAATTTATTTTTCTAGAATTTTTTACTTCAGAAAATCATATAGTCTCCTGACCCGAAAATCGATCTTATTTGGAAACCTGCAATATCTACAATTTTGTAAATTTGTTTGAAAATTAAGGATTATCTCCTTTTGTCCTTCGCTGCTTTTGGCTTTCAATTTAGATCATATATGGTTATTTGTTGTCTATCAGTTTTTAAACAGTTTTGAGTTGATGTTCTTCCAAATGTTTAGATCTTATCCTCATTGATGTGACATAAGTTGTCGAAATGGTCATATGCAGAAACTAAATTTACAGTAACTTCGGTATTTTGTCATTTGTTACCTCTGGGTCGATGCAACTGCTGGTGGTCTTTTATTCCCCGAGGGTATTCACCAGCCCAGTAGTCAATACTTCAGTCTTGACACGAAAACCGATTTTTTGGGGAAACTTGTAATATCTAATTTTTTGTAAATTTTGTTGAAAACTAGGGAGTATCTCCCTCTTGCAAAGCTTTGTCCTTAGCTGAATTTTACTTTTCCATTTAGATTTTATTTGGTTATTTATTGTCTTTAAGTTTAAAATTATCTTTGAGTTTGTGTTATTCCAAATATTTTACGAAAGGGTATGGAATAAATGAACATGAGACCATAACACATATGTTAACTCTAACTGCAACAATTTTAATGAGCTGTATGGCCATTTCGGAAATTAATTCCTCATCAATCGTTGAGATTTCATCTGCACTAATGAGACATAAGTTGTCGAAATGGCTAAATGCAGAAACTCAATTTACAGGAACTTCAGTTTTTTTTTTATTATTTCTACTTGTTTAACTTCATAAAATATTTATCATCACAAAGCTTCTTGAACTTGAAAATGATAATATTGATTCACAATACCAGGAAGTGGAAGTAATCTGCATAATTTTTGTGAAATCTAACCGATTTTATGACTAGATCCGTCTAAAGATCGAAAACTGTCCAATGTAACATTCAGCAGTCTGTGTTATATATTAACATTGCAACATAGAGAAACAGACCAACTATGTTACGGTATTACTTTTTTCGAATTTGATCATTTTTAGCTCACCTGGCTATGCCAGGGTGAGCTTTTGCCATCAGTTGGCGTCCGGCGTCCGTCGTCAGTCGTCCTTCCGTCGTGAACTTTTCATTCAAAGATCTTCTCCTCTGAAACTACAGGGCCAATTGGAACCAAACTTGGTCACAATAGTCCTTAAATAGTCCCTTCCAAAAAAGTATCCGACAGGTCCGTACCTCATCCAAGATGGCCGCCAGCGGGGAACATAGCTTTAACATTGGACCTATGGAGAAAGCATTCAAAGATCTTCTCAGAAACTACCTGTCCAATTAAAACTAAACTAGTGCTGCTGATGAGGAATGAATTTCCGAAATGGCCATACAGCTCATTAAAATTATTGCAGTTGGAGTTGACATATGTGTTATGGTCTCATGTTCATTTACTCCATATCCTTTCGTAAAATATATAAGTCACAATGGTCTTTAAACGGTCCCTTCTAAAACAGGCATCCGGCAGGTCTGTACCTCATCCAAGATGGCCGCCAGCGGGAACATAGTTTTAACATTGGACCCTATGGAAAAGACATTCAAAGATCTTCTCAGAAACTACCAGTCCAATTATAACCAAACTTAGTCACAATGGCCCTTAGATGGTCCCTTCCAAAAAGGTATCTGGCAGGTCCGTACCTCATCCAAGATGGCCGTCAGCGGGAACATAGTTTTAACATTGGACCCTATGGAATATACATTCAAAGATCTTCTTCTCAGAAACTACTAGTCCAATAAGAACCTCTGCCCAAATTTTTGAATTCTTATTTGAAATGTGGTCTGAATGTTTTAATTTCAGCAATATGTATTACCTTGATTATAGGGGGAACCCCTGCCAGATTTTTTTTAATGGTGTTCTGTTATGGGTTGTAATGGATAGTGGAGCGTTCGGTTGCCATGGAAACCAAACAAGAACACTGTTATTTTAGAAAAAAGTATTCTGCTCAATTTTGTGTTTTGTTTTTCCTATTGGAAATGCCTTTTATTTATGTCAGCCATGGTCGAGGTGAGCGATACAGGCTCTTAAGAGCCTCTTGTTTTATAGTTCATGTTAGTAAGATCAAATGCAAGATGATTTGTCACTGAGCTAAGAAAATTCAAATTTAAAAACATGAGTAATCAATTTGATTTATCTTTTGAATGTAAAAATAAAATAAATGTAAAATATTTCTTCATTTATTCTTTAAGATATTAGTAAAAGACGCCTATTTTAGGAAAGGCAAACATTTCATCAAACAATAAACAATAGTACTAGTAAATGTTTTTTTTTGTTTTCGTTTGTTTGTTTGTTTTTTTTTTGTTTGTTTTTTTTTGTTTGTTTTTTTTGTGTGTTTTTTTTCTTGAATGTTTATTCGTATCTTGATATCATTATTGATTATTATTTTTTTTTTGTTATAAGCTTATTTGGTTGAACTTCTTTTTTNAAAACAATTTTTTATCTTTATTGTTCAATGTTAATGTAGTGTACAAAACTCAGTGGGTTTAAAAAAACAAGATTTTACATTTTACAAATTATGTCCACAAGACATAACTACGGATTCTGCTTAACAAAATTCTCAAGAATAGTGTACAATTTGTGCCAGTTTTTTGTTTTTTTTATTGTTTTTTTTTTTGTTTTTTTGTTTTGTTATTTTTCGGTGAATTAATCAAGAATTGTCAACCCAAGTGCATTGGTATTACACCTTTGTCTTACATTTTTTTTACTTAAAAAGTTGCCGCCGCTCTTTAGTGAATTAACGTTCTTAAATGCAGTTTTGCTGGCGACGGGTCAGCGAAGCCGAAAAAAAACTGATATATTGACGAAGATGGACGTTTGAAGTCTAAGCTGTATGATAAACGTGATGATTTTAATTTTCCAATTGGGAACTTTCCCTTTCTTAGCGGCAATATACCTACCTCTCCAGACTATGGAGTGTACATTTCACAGTCGATTCGTTACTGTTGAGCGTGTAGTTTGTACAGTGATTTTTTTAACAGAGCAAAAACACTGTCCAAAAAGCTGCTAAGTCAGGGATTTGTTCAACTTATTTGTTCAAGAAATTCTATGGCCGTCACCATAACATCATCGAAAGATATGACGTGTCAATATCCCAAATGAAATTGGACATCTTCAGCTAGATTCACGTCTTCCCGGATTTGACTACCGACTTTGACATTTTCCTGGATTGACCCACTCAGAGTGTGACGGGTGCTGTTAACAGAGCAGGACATGCTTACCCTTCCGGAGCACCTGATGTCACTCTCAGTTTTACTGGAGTTCACCCTGTGAGTGCTCTGTTTTGAATGTTATGATTTCTGTTTCTGTGCTTTGTGTCTGTCTAGCGTCGTTGTTTTGTCATTTTTTTCTGGGTTCTCGTTTTGGCCATGCCTTTGGACTTCGATTTTTGTCATTTTCACTCCTTTGTGCCTTCGGTATTCTACTGCCGTTGTTTTTACGGTTCAGCGAATGGTGAAAATTTAGAATAATGTTACTATGGAGCCGATGCAAAATTTTGATGTACAATATTGTAAAGTAAGTGAGAACTGAACCGTCAGTCTGAAAAGAACAATCCAAGGACAATGGCAACGTCGGAAAAACGAAAAAACGAAGACATAACATGAGCACGGCACAGAAAAGAAAATGAAGACACGCACATATACAAAAATGAACAACACGGACCCAGTAAAAACCATGGGTGAGATCAGGTGCACCGGTAGAGTNAGCATCTCACTTAAGTAGCCTATTTGTAAGCAACCAGCTCTATCAAGGTAGTCACTGTATCGACCACAGGCCCTTGAGTAGCGAATGAGTTAGGAGATGTAAACTCCGTATGCTGGTGCTTTTGGAATGTTGCTACAAAGAAAGGGGAAGTTGACTATTGGAAAAGTGAAGTCATCCCGTTTGTCATATAGCCTAGTTTGTAGTGTATCTCTTTTGTCAGTTTCAAGATGAAGGTCAAGGAACAAGGCTGATGTGGAAGTATCTGTAGTATCCTTAATTTCTAGCTCTTTTGGAAAGATAAGATGAAGAAAATCACCAAAGCGAGGATTGTTTAGTGATAAAATATCATCTATATAACGGAAGCTGAAATTAAAGGACTGGTCCAGTTTTTTTATCTGTATTTTGAAGAAGCCCTTCGATGAATTCAGCTTCATATGAGTGGAGAAATAGATAGGCTAAAAGAGATGCACAGTTTGTGCCCATTGGAATTCCGATAGTCTGTTGAAAAACAAGTCCTCCAAACTGGACAAATATATTGTCGATCAGAAACTCTAACATTTTAATCACTTCTTCTCTGTATATTTTTTCTGTGATTCTGAGTCGTATTTCACAAAGTATGCTTGTTCTCTGCCTATAACAATGTACTTATATCTTTGTTCGCCGTTCTTGCGGGAGAAACATCTATGCATTATATCTTTCGGCCGTGATTTCAGTTGTTCATGGGGAATTGTAGTATGAAGCGTGGAAAAGTCAAAAGTTTTAATGCTGTTACAGTGTGATAATGATCTCGATTTTAAGATGTCAAGCAGATCCTTAGACTTTTTTTATATCCACATTTCATTTACACCACTTCTTGAAAAGCTAGAATCACAATATTTTTGAAGGCCCTCTTTTACGGCTGTCAAGATGGATGTTGATAGCTTAGGAATAGGTTTTGTAGAACATTTAGCAGATCCAGCGATGTACCGTTGTTTGTATGGGTCTTTGTGTAATTTTGGTACCCAGTACAAGGGGGGGAGTTCAGTGTCTTCATCTTTGGTTGAAATCCCAAAGGAAAGCAAAACAGATCTATGGTTCTGCAATATCTCCTCCTTAGACAGAGTAGTAGCTGTGTATGTTGGAATGCCCTGGGTATTTCCAATGCCTAGTTCTTTCTTTAAACAATCGATGTAATGATTTTTACAAATGAAAATGTTGTTATTTGGGGCCTATCTGCCGGAACAACGACATATTTGTCATGAATGGAGGACAAGTATCTGGGAACATCGGCATTTTTGAAAATGGATGATGCTTTAGTTCTCATTGACCCTCGTAGCTGACTGATTCGTTTAAGAATCATGGACCTCACAGCCTTAACCCACTCCGAAAGAGTTTCCAGGTCTTCATCTTGTTCACGTTTAATCCATTTCCTGGCATAGTCCTCTACAGCATCCATAAGTAGGTTAAAATTTTGATCCCAGTTGATGGATCGTAGTTCAAGGAATTTTGGTCCCTTTGCAAGGACTTCACGGAGAGACGGATTTTCGGTGATATTCAAGTCTCCCGTTATGACGTGACCACAGGGACTATATTTGTAAGGAGAATTTGAACATGAACAATCGGGTGGTTTAGACTTGAGATCGTCGGTGGTAAGGTTTTGTACTACACGTTTATGGTTGAAAATCTTGGATGCTATCGGTGAAGTATAGGTATATGAAACGATTGGAACTGATGTGTCTTTAAAATATGGAGGTATTTTGTTTTTTACATTTTTGTGGTGTAATATATTGGCAAGGTTGATGGCATCTAAACCCTTATTTGCAAACTTAATAGGTATGAAGGAGCGGTGTTCGTCTACGTTTGCGTGTTCTTTAACAGGGTGGAATAACCTATGTTGGCCAATATCAAGGATGACTGCGTATTACTTGTATAAAGATTAGGATGGATCAGTGACAGAATTTTCTAAAGATTGTTTATATAAAGAATTCAATTTTGTTAGTGGTAAAGAGTACAGTTTTGTGCGAATATGATGCAATCCTAAGGGACCGACCATTTAACCTGAAGAGGGGGGTTATGTTTTTTTTTACTAACAAAATATTTTGGATCTGATTTTATGTGAAAAAAATATTTTGGCTGCCAAAATGATGAAAAAAAATTTTCTGAAGGAGGCTTTCTGCCTAAAAAATAATGTTAATTTCGAAAAAAAATATTTTGTTGATACACGTGCAAAAAATAAATAATTTATTTCGCGCGAAGCACGAAAAAAAATTTCTGTCCAGAAAAAAAAACCATAACCCCCCCCCCCTTCAGGTTAAACGGTCGGTCCATAAGGGTTTACAAACGAAACGAAGTAGGCACTGTGTAGTTACATCATGAAATGTTGGTGATGTATAATGGCGATGGCTATGACTTCGTTTTCGTCTAGGATTGTTGTCAAAAATGCCTATCACATTTATATCATTACACCTAGGGCTGGATAGATTACCAATACTGTCAATTTTGTCGTTACAACCATACGGTATTGTCGTTTCTAATTTACGTATCTAGTATTCTTCATTTTGTCTACGAAGGGTTAGGTTGGGATTGTTAGAAAGATGATATATTTTTTCTAGAATGCGTACTTTCATGGAGAGAATGGAATGATCGGGTTGATTAAAATGTTGGTAAACGGTAGGAAATTTCATGGTGTTGATTCCCGATCTATGTCCGTTCATGCGTTCATTCAGTCTTATCTTAGTTTCACCTACATAAATAAGGCCACATAAATTGCATTCTATACCGTAGACAAGATTTTTAGAAGCACAATTAAGATCGTCATAGCTTCTAGTATGATACGTCTTTTTTTAAATAATTTTATATTAAGCTTTGCAAGAGTTCAAGATATATAAAGATTTAAAAGTTCATGCGAAATCAGATGATGAGAAACAGGTTTTGACAATGAAAGGATATGAAAAGAAAAAGATGGGATCAACTTCATTAGCAAGTAATTAATTAAACTACAATTACTTGCCCGAAATGTTCATTTTAATTACATTTACCAATGCAAGAATTTCGAATGTAATAAATTATTGCAATTGAACAAACATTTTTTTTAATTTTTTTATTTTCAATAGTTAATAATTATTTATATCTTATTTTATTATCATAAGGTAGATCGACATTAATACACGGCGCATTCGATGGGAGCATTTGCGAAACACAAGTCAGACGCGAAATTGACTCGATTTTCATACCGGAATATTCCTTATTTGGCATTTTCATTGTGACATCATAATAGATTGACATGTACTTTCCCGCGAATTAGCTGCCTTTTTCCGTAAATATTGTCGTTTTCGTAAATTTTATAAAATAACTCTCTCAATCAAACATACAGCTTAAAGATATACATCTGAAAATGTCAAAAAATTTATTTAGTTTTTTTTACTATTTTTAATTTTGCAATAATAGCAGAAGTCCATGATATAATTACTTAAGCTTTCGACTGATTCGACTGATTTGAGGGCAATAATGTGGAAAATAGGTCGGTAATATCCCTGTACAAAATCAGTTATATATGGCCAAAGTGGAGATAATATTTAATTTCAATATCAAAAAGGTAATATTGATATGCCAATAAGAGGTGCATCCATTTTGACAATATATATCTTTCCTGGTACAGTGAGATAACCGACCGATGTTCCTCATTAAGCACAATCTCCGAAACAGAGGTGCATAGCTCTTCCTACGTCAGATATCACCTCTGCCACACCGGAAGGAGAGATTCCTCTCAAAATGGCCGAATTTCATGACGTCACAATGGGAAATACGTCAGGATGTATACGACGTCACTGTGAAAAGGGCGTGGTAAATCCAATATTGAGGAAAAGGTGTGGCAGAGGTGATAATCTGTCGTAGGAAGAGCTATGCACCTCTGTTTCGGAGATTGCATTAAGCACTCATCATGTCATGTTAAATACTGACAAAATAAATATGGCAAACAACTGAGTAGAAGCCATATTATTCTAACTGTTTATAAAACTATATGTATAAATTTTATTTATATTTCAAACATTAGTTATCTGCAGACAGCTATTTTCAATATGTTCACATTTGCCAAAAAAAGTGTGCTTAACTATTGTATAAACATCATCAAGTCATAACAATATATTGTGGAAAGGGCTAGCTAAGCTTTATTGAATACCCTTACAACCAAGATTAAAGCTTATTTGTCAATGAACGAAGACTTGTTTGTGTGACCCGTATTTTATGAAATTGAAATTACATGCAATAGTAAAGCTTGTGTCAGGTATTATCTATTCACTTATCCTTTTATTTGCACATTTTTCTTCAGATAGCTGTTCCACATTTGGATTTACAACAAGTAAATTTTCAAATAGTTGTCCTATCAGGTTTGGCAAGGGTCAACAATTTAAAGTGTTCAAACAGAAATGCTACGAATTTATGAATGTGAAGGATACAAGAAATAATGCTATTAAAGAATGCAACAAAAAAGGTGGAATACTTGCTGAAATAAGGGACATGGACATTCAGAACTTTATGGTTGACACAATAAAATCTGAGCTAGGATGGTCATGGGATGAAATGCACACGGGTGCTTTCAAGAATACGGGGGCTGGTCCATATTACTTTCAAAATCGTATGTATTATTTGATTCTAAATGTCAAAATGTATGGTAGCAGGAATTAGGTATTTTCATGTATGTCTATGGGGACGTCGTTTTCACTTGGAATACGTGTTGAAACTACAGTCTCATATGGATAAACCTTGACAATACTCGGGTTATACCGTAGTTCCGAAAGTATGTAGCCATGATGCAGGCTTCTTTGAATACAATACCACAAGCTGATTGGTGGAATTTATTACCTCCACATTCTAGGTAACCTCGGTTTTTCTATGCTTTACTCGGGTTCTAATGGCGGCAAATGACTTACCAATCAGAATTTAGTTTAAAAATGATTCTTAATCCATCGATATTCCGGAATTCCAATTGAAAAGGGCCTCTATTACAGATGTCATTATATTAGAATCAATTCAATAAATCTGTCCCCGTCGCCAGTTTGTTACGTGATATAAAAGGGACAACAGGAAACACCTACAATGGCTGAAAATTATAATCACATGCCACAATCTGCTAGGGAAATAATACACAGGAAAAACACAAATAAGACAAAAGACAAACGTAAACAACTATAGGAACTCGGAACAGCCGGACTTGGTACCGGCACTAGCAAAAGCCAGTGAACGTGTATGTATTTTGTCAGCTTATGTGTTGAAGAAAACACAATGTTATCAAATGTGGAAGGAAACAGACAAAATATTGTAGACATTCGTACACAATGTAGCATCGTGTCATCTTTTCACAAAGGAACTGTCAATTATTGATATAGAAGCAAACGATGAATCGGTCACAACATCACTGCATTTGATTCGACTCTTATTATTAGCCAATTTAATGAATCAAATCATATAGAATATAGTTAAACTATATTGTAATAGAAAATATATAACAAAATACCGAAGTTACTGTTAATTTATTTTCTGCATATGCGCATTTCGAGAACTTATGTCTCATCAGTGCAGAAAAAACCAAAACATTTGGAAGTCCAATGACCAAAAACAAGTAAAATCTGATAGAGAACAAATAACCAAAAGCATCTAAATAGGGAAGCCAAAGTTCAGCTAAGGACAGAGCTATGCATGAGGAAGATACTCCTTAGTTTTAATCAAAATTTTGTAAAATTTAGATATTGCAAGGTTTAATACAAATCGGTTTTCGGGTCAGCACCGAAGTACTGACTACTGGGTTGGTGAATACCCTCGGGGACTAAAAGTCCACCAGCAGAGGCATCGGCCCAGTGGTAATAAATAACAAAATACCGAAGTTACTGTTAATTTATTTTCTGCATATGCATATTTCGACAACTTATGTCTCATCAGTGCAGATAAAGCCAAAACATTTGGAAGTCCAATGACCAAAAACGTGTAAAAGCTGATAGAGAACAAATAACCAAAAGCATCTAAATAATGAAGCCAAAGTTCAGCTAAGGACAGAGGTATGCATGAGGGATAAGAGACATAAAATAATTACAGTAAAAAAATTAGAAACATTACGCATATTAGGAAAATCAACGAAATAATAAATCGAGATTCTTATTTCTGATTAAGACAATAACACCATAGGAAACTCAAAGAAACAGAGACATCACATTAGTTCAGCACAGAAAAGAAAATAAGGACACGCATACAGGTGAACAACAATTGGATGAGATCAATTGAACAAATAGAGTATGCATATAATTTTTTTTTTAAGACATCCATAAGACATATTGAACAAGTCATTTCCGGTAATGAATTCAAATCCAGTAGAGGATCCCTGATTGGTTTTTTACTTTGGATAATTGCATCAAATATGACTTAAAGCAATATTTCTAAGACGATTTGTTTCCTATTCAAAATGGTGGTCATGGAGTTAGTACTCTACCTTTATTGGGTTTTATTCGTATGTTTTTTATAGTACAGGCAAACGGGATAGATAAAGGGGAGGTTTCGGTACCCATAGGCCGGTTAAAGCCTACCGCTGGCTTTTGCTAATGCCGGTATCAAGTCCGGCTGTCTCGAGTTCCTATCGTTGTCTACGTTCTTCTTTGGTCTTATACGTGTTTTTCCTGTGTAGTTCACTTGTAGATTGTGGCATGTAATTATAATTTTCTGCCATTTTATGTGTTTCTTGTTATCCATTCTTTTACATTTTTTAAAAAATTTCTTTCGACGGATTTTTTTTTTTTTTTTTTTTTTGGACTAGCATTTTTTTATATCCTTAGACAAAAAAGAAAGAAAAAAATGCCTATGTACCTACTCACAACTTAAATTGTAAGTGCATACACAGCAACCAAACATTTTGTCAAGAGTGGTCTCATTCGGGGTGATATCTTAATAACTCATTAGTCCAAAGTTGTACATTTATATTTGTTTAACTAATAATTTTACCATTTAATAAAGCATTTGTGTACGGAGAAAAACTTCATAACCAAAAGAAGATAAGTGTAACAATGTATGCTTTTCTATGTCCAAAAAATCAACATATGTAACACGTGGTTCCACTTTGTAAAAAAATAGAAGGGATATAACATACTTTTTTCCATTGTAGAGAGAAAGACCTGTAAGGGACCGACCATTTAACTTGAAAGGGGGGGGGGGGGGCNTTTTTTTCTAAAAAAATATTTTGGATCTGATTTTATGTGAAAAAAATATTTTGGCTGCCAAAATGAAGAAAAAAAAATTTCTGAATGAGGCTTTCTGCCCAAAAAAATAATGTTAATTTTGAAAAAAAATATTTTGTTGATACGCGTGCAAAAAATAAATAATTTTTTCTGTCCAGAAAAAAAAACCATAACCCCCCCCCCCTTCAGGTTAAATGGTCGGTCCCTAAACAATAGCAAAAGCCAAAAAAGTTTCAACAAATATTTTTTGGTGACTAATAAATAACAAATCATTGTGTTAGATACCTCGATTTTAAATCCTTCAATTCGACTAAAAGCTTGTAATCTTTGCATGCTTTACAACCATTTAAGAAGTTTAATCTAATTTAAAAAATAGCAATGGTGCATTACATGACATTCCGCCACGTTTCACAAAATTTCAAAGTTTCAAGGAGAATAAACATTTCACAAAAGTTCAAATTTTCAAGGGGCATAACTGCACAATCCATTTGATCTTTGAAGTCAAAATCGGCCTTTGTTTATGGTTAACAAATTACATACCAAGTTTGAAGACTGTATGTTATTTCAATCACAAGTTATTAATTGGAAATCCTATAAAATTAAAAAAAAATCAAAGTTTCAAGGAGCATAAGCTACATAACCTGCTAGACCTCTAGGTTTGAGTTGAAAAAAAAACACCTTTGAAAAACCAGAAAATGTTTTCTATATTTTTGTAGATGAAGAACTTACATTTGACAGCTGGGAACCAGGAGCTACGGACTGCCCTAAAATTTTTGAGTCGTTCTGCGATAAAAACTGTGCAATTTTGATCTTAAAGTCAAAGTTATGGACTGACGTTTACTGTACATCATCAAAATTTTATGCTTGCGAATACGGTAAGAACTACATTTGAATCCGGAAACTCGGATTTCTCTTTGCAAATATTGTATAGATTTAGATTGATACTCCTTAGTGCTCTGTCAACAAAGTGCCTCTTAGTCAGATTTTTTTTTGCAAATTTCAATGGAAAGGAATCTTTATTGAAAAAGTAAATATCAAGATGTTCGTTCTCTGGACATGCAGAAATGTTTTGCTCATTGTTAAAATAGTGTAGAATTCTGAACAGAAAATTAAGCTGAATATTTTTATCATTCTGGCCAATATCAAAAATTGAAAATAAAAATTTTATTCGTTTTCATGCATTCAGTGACAGATGATGAGTGTCGATTAACATGGTTAAAAATTGGAAACACCTTACCAACTATATATATAATTGAAGCTCTTTCTATCAATCATCAGTCACAGAAAGGCTTAGCTGAAATGAATTTTAAATGAGCGTCTTATAAATGATTTAAGACAAGATTGTTTGATACTTGTAAAAAATGTTAGCTTACATTGAATGAGATGCTTACCGAGTCCACACACCTTGTATCTTGCCTTGATGTGACTAGATTCATGTTAAGGTGGCTCACTTATAACATTTTTGACTTTGTGTTAGATTTCTGGACTCCTCTAGTTTTCTCCAGTTCAACGGCGTGAAGAATTTTGCGCACGGACCCCAATTTTTTAATTCATGAATATCTTTTTATGACAAATAAGGACACCTGACAAGTTTTCATAAAATACTTGGTTTAACTTCTCGCTTTTCGATAGAGAAAAGTCCTGATGCATGATAAATTAAGGGAAAATCCAGAGAAAGCAATTTCCCACTATATTATTTAATGTCTTCTACCTTCGTAAAAAGCACAAGGACCTATAAATTTCTTTTTACCATTTATTACGTCTACAATATATCATTGCTATAAAAAAAACATCAGGATTGAAACCTCCTTAAATCTCGGGATTGAATTTTCTTAGTAAAGTACATGTATAATACATTTTCATCTGTAACTTCCAACTGCAGTTTATGTTTAGCCAATTGCAACACTTTGATGACGTCAAACTCTTCATCGTTTCTTTTCCCTTTTCTCTAGCCCCTTCTCTCTTGAAACCGTTCTAACTGCTTTTTGCTTTATTTTCATTTCACAAACAGAAATATCGCAATATATGTCAGTGTATATTTTTTATTTGTATTTTCTTTAGCTAATGGTTGCATTTGATCAGTTGTTATTTATTATGTATTTAGCACACACTTTTTAACGGCTATATCTGTTTTACTTTTATGTGCAATAAACCCAAGATAATAAATATTTTTATAATATTGATAATCTGTAATGACCTCATAAATCCTTTTTCGACTTTAAAATATGTAAAAATTGCTATTTTCGTTGGTTCCAAATGTGGATTCATTGAAAATTGATTGACTTTTCGCGGACTGAAATATTTGCGATTTCTCACGTTTTGATGCATCAAGTCTCATATGCAAGTCCTTAGCTGAGTTTGGCTTTCCAGTTAGATCATATTTTTTTTTCTTCTTCTTTTTTTTATCAGTTTCGGAAACCCGAGTTTATGGTTTTCCAAATGCTTAGAATTTACTTGCACTGAAGAGACAAAGTTGTCAATATGACCATTAAATTCGGTAATTTAGTGAGTCGATGCCTCTATTGGTAGACTGTTATTCCCCGAGTGTATTCACTAACACAGTAGTCAGTACTTGCAATTTCCAAATTTTAGTAAACTGTTGAAAACAAAGAAGAATCTCTGTGGTGCAAAGCCTTGTCCTAAGCTGATTTTGGCTTTCCATTCAGATCATATTGGTTATTTGTTCTTTATCAGTTTTTGATCATCTTTGAGTTTATGGTCGTACAAATCTTTAGTACATGAATAAAATGAAAGATATGTTGTAAATGTACACGACACAAGATTTCAATTTATACTATTTACAGCGTAAAACATTTAACTAGGGAACAACGCTTTTATTACTGTGAACGTGGAAATTTTCGCGTGGGGGTAGTTTTCGCGTTTGGAAATTTTATGCGAATATAACCCCAACGCGAATAGTTTTCAATTTTTAAAGTTAAATTAAAATTTAATGATTAAATTAAAATAATTGCAGTTGGAGTTAACTCATGTTCATTCACTCCATATCCTTTCGTAATATTTTTAATAAGAAACGTTTTACAATTAAATTTTGAAGATCCGGGCATATTATAACCACGCCAAAGGTTCGGGTATGACAATTCGCAGAATTACCCCCCCCCCGGCGAAAATAACCACGTTTACAGTATTGTTCTTCATTGTTATCGGCACTTAGGAGACATAAGTTGTCGAAATGGCCATATGCAGAAACTAAATTCGGAGAAAATTCGGAATTTAGTTATACATGTAAATTATTTTGTGAAGGAAATTAATTCTATGGGATAACCATGAATAAAGAAAACATCAAGTAACCGCGAAAATAACACTCAACACTGTATAAAGATTAACAAAATTCGGTACTAGTCACTAAATTGATAAGATAAAGACTATGTTAACTACTCTACTCTTCTGCTTACTTTTGTTTGCTAATTATTCTTTTTATTTTATGTGTTGATCATTTTATCGGCCATTGCAATGTGCATTATCATGCAATTTTGAAGAAAATCCGAAAACCCGTGTTGGACTAATTGCCGGTTTGCAGTAAACTTTTCCAAAATTTTGTAATATTTTTCTTATGGAAATACAGGTTATAATATCATTGCAGATTGTTAAATGTCAAGATCTACTTATACTGCAATTTTGAGAAAATTTGATATGGGAGTTATTGCCCTTTTTCTTTATTTTTCACGATTCCAATGCGTTTTGAGTTATATTTCAGAAACCATTGAGACTAGGGTTGAGTTTGATTAGCAAATGTATTCAGCTTATCAAGAACTACATCCAAACATCCAAGATGGCCGCCAACGGGGAAAAAGTATAACATTTGACCCTACTGGAAACATTTGTAAACTTTTAATTCTTTAAAACCGGTTTATACATCAAGTTAACTAGGTATATTAATGAAGGTCAATAAACAAAGGGAAGATGTTAGTACCAATAATAAATCCAAGATTGCTGCTACTACAGATCATAGTTTAACATTGAACCGTATGTTGTAAATTGCTAATTCTGGAAAACCTTTTCATATGTAAATGACATTAACTATGGAAGGTAACATGATGAAAATATATATTTGTACAGATCAAATTTAATCCAAAATGGCTGCCACTGTGAAAAAAGTTTAAGATATGACTTAAAGGGAGAATGTGTGAATTGTTTATTCTTGAAAACCATTTCAAACATCAAGTTTATATTAACTAGGCATGATAACATGATATTCATTTGACAAATATATATTATTTTAGTACCGATTACAAATCCAACATAGGCGCTACTACAGATCTTAGTTAAACATCAATTTGACCCTTTGAGAAAATGTTCTAAATTGCTGATTCTTAAAAACCGTTTCATATATCAATAAAAATATTGAAGGATATGGTGTAGATGCACATAATACAAAATTTCTACAAATACATGGTGGAATAAAGCAAAGGTATAACGCTTTAATATTGTTCTTCATCTTGAAGTCACTATGAGGCCTTCAACAATGAGCTTTTCTCATACCTCATAGTAAGTTCAAGACGACCCCTAGCACCGGTTTGAGCGGAATTCTTTGCTAAATGTCGAAAAACGCTATATTCATGTCTTTTCTGACATAAATTAAACATAAATTAAACTGGCAAAGTGTTCTTACAAACACTGTTAACCATGCCCGACAAAAGCATTAGTGTCTTAAGCTAGTGGACGATAACAACATATAAACAAACACAGGGCACTCATCAAGTCGATTGTAACAATACTTTGCATTTTAAAATAGTGAGATGTGGGCATTATAAACCGGCGGTCAGTATAACATTTAGTAATCACAATAATAATAAATGAGCTATACAATGTAACATAGTGGCCATCTACCAAATTTTATACTTCTATATCGATCACAAATCCAAAACAATGATCAATGACAAATCGAAAATGTCATTTTAACAAAGCAGTAGTCTGCCAGATGAATGATTTTTCTACAAATTGACTGTCACTTCAGATTAAATATTTAACTGTGTGGGAAAATCTTATAAGCCAAGTTTCCACCAGATGAGCGATACAGGGTCACATGGGGCTCTGGTATATATTTTCGTTTA
Source organism: Modiolus philippinarum (assembly GCA_002080025.1). Taxonomy (NCBI): domain Eukaryota; kingdom Metazoa; phylum Mollusca; class Bivalvia; order Mytilida; family Modiolidae; genus Modiolus; species Modiolus philippinarum. The sequence continues at coordinate 59,236 of MJUU01060303.1, forward strand.
GACCTGTTACTGATCAAATAGTACATGAACACTACATTCATTATTTCCAGAACATTTATCATTAAAAGCGCTACCTGATTCAACCATAATTTAGAGACACTGAATAAAATTTCTATACTGATTTGACCTACTTTTCTATCAAACTTATTTAATCTGTTGGTGGAATGTCTGTGTCTAATGAACACATTTTCTAATAAATTTTTCAATTCTTATTTCAGACTTGGAAGTTAGTACTACAGACCCATCACAAACGTCATTCAGCACTGAACCATCCTGCTCTTGTGATGAAACATGCCAGTTAGTCTCTGTATCTGATTTGGAAATCCAGAGGAAACTTGTACTTTTAAAAACAGACTTGAGAATTGACAAGAAAACACTGTCCTCATACAGACGGAAGATCAGAAGTGAACCTGATGACAGATTTTCATCCAAAGTGATGGGTGCGTTCGGTGGTAGTATTATAGTTGGCGCAGTGTTGATTATTGTTCTGCCCGACTTGTATAAACTGTGTTTATATCTCAAAAGAAATCGTGTGCGACAAAATTAAATTGTTAATAAAAGAACACGGATTTTGCACATTGTGTTGTTAATGGAGCAATTAATATCTTGAGAAGTTAGTTCAAAAAAGTAATAACTGCAGCATAGAATTCTAGATTTCGAGTTATTTAATGACATTTCAGAGGAGAAGATCTTTGAATGTATTTCACTAAGATCCTATGTTAAATGAAGCGGAGCAGCAAAGGAATATTGTGACCAAGTGCTTGGTTGTTTCAGAACAGAAGATCTATGAATGCATTTATCATAGATTCCTATATTAAAATGTGTTACTCTCTATAGCGGCAATATTTGATGAGGTACTCACAAAAAACCACAAACTTTGAAAGAGACTATTGTGACCACGTTGGTTCCCATTGTCTTAGATGACATCTTGGATAAGGTACCCACATAAAAATCACAAACTCTAAAGGGAACTAATAAAGGACTATTAGACCAACCTTGGTTGAAACAGGCTCAGTAGTTTCAGAGGAGGTTTTCGAATGAAATGACAAGGTTATATCAGGCTTATTGCATCTGGGAGAACAAGAAGGTCGTGGTACAGGTGAGTGATATAGACTCTTGAGAGCCTCTTGTTAAAAGGGTTCGCACTTTTCAGATTTTGTGCCTTTTTCTTTTTAAGGAACCTTACGAATCAAACACGAGAATTCACCATTGAACATTTAAGACTCATGCATTTCTCTCGTTTCAGGATTTTGGTCTAGGGGTTAGTAGTCTACCTGTATTGGGTTTTATTCGTATGTTTTTATACTATAGGGAAACGGGACAGATAAAGGGGAGGTTTGGGTACCCATAAACCGGTTTAACCCTACCGCTGGCTTTTGCTAGTGCCGGTACCAAGTACGGCTGTCCCGAGTTCCTATCGTTGTCTACGTTTGTCTTTTGTCTTATACGTGTTTTTCTTNATTTTCAGCCATTGTAGGTGTTTCCTGTAATCCATCTTTTAACATAACGCTTAATGTTCAAGTCTTTTGCAATTTTCTGTCAGAAATACATGTAGATATGGATACGAAAAGTACCTAATAGATTTTATTTTTGGTCTTTGAATATAATGTGTGCAAGTACATTCTCATAAAAAATAAACGTTAAGTACAGTGTAGGTGTGACAAATACATATCCAAGTTACTGTAACTTTTGTTTCTGCAGATGGGATAACTCGAGGGGTTATCGGAAAAAAGGTGCTATTTCTGTTTTTTTTTCTGAAATAAAGGTGCTATTTCTGTTTTTTTTTCTGAAATAAAGGTGCTATTTCTGTTTTTTTTCTGAAATAAAGGTGCTATTTCTGGTTTTTTTTTCTGAAATAAAGGTGCTATTTCTGTTTTTTTTTAAATTGTCTGAAAATCATGATTTTGTCTTTCAAGTCGCACAACATTTAGGATCTCTTTTCCCCGAAAAAAATGTTTTTGTCATGGTAATAGATGGTATTGTGAGGTTTCTTTATGTTTTGTTAATAGAAGCATTGACCTTTACGTTTGACCATAAAAAACAATTTTGTAAGATAGCACCTTTTACTTTTACATAATCACATAATCATAAATATTGAAAATGGTTCTCCCTTCAACATACCACCTTACATCTTTAAATATATGTATAACCATTTCAGAAATTAAGATAGAAAAGGTGATATAAGCATTATAACACCTTTTACCTCTGAAAGTCTGTAGTTTTTCACTGTTCTCATTTCGATATATTCCCCAACTTCTAAATCTACTTCATGTTGTTTTCCATTTCAAAATGAAATACAATTTGTAAGTGGTAATTATGGTAACTAGATTTTAAGAGTTGAATAATTTTGATTTGTCATTCAGTCAGTTGGAATGATTGACACCGAAAAGAGATTAATAAAACACCTTTTCTATAAGATCCTTTCAAAAATTTGGTTGTCATCTTCCTTATTATTTGAAGAGGTTAATGTGCTCTTGTACATTAATCTCTTCCCCTTTTTTCTTAATTGTATCGTTCTCCTGACCTAATCTGTTACATATTTACCAGAAATATAATCTTCTTAAAGAATAGTTTTTACATTTATGTTGAGTTACAATTTAAAATATCATTCTTAGCATAATATACCAAATAAACGTATTCCCAATTTGTGATACTTGAAAATGTTGGTTGTCATGTTTGGGTCCTTTATAAATTATGCTCCTGAAATAACCAAATTCAGAACGCGATTTTAGGTACGTTTGGTAACTTTGGTGTGTTTTCCGAGCAACCTTGTGCAAGCTGAATGTGTTTTGTCAAGAATATTAAATTTAACTATCGTCCACCAGTAAAGCAAGTGAGAACCGAACCTTCTGTAATTTAGGACAAGGAAATGTGTTATTGTATTGGTTAGTTTTTTGTTGAAATAGATATTGCATGACGATAAAAGCCCCGTGAACAGGGGAACATATTTACATCCGTCATTTACAACCAAAAAATTGTATGCCATCAATGACTGATATCTGCGGTATTACAAGAAAATTAATGGTTGAATAAATAATGTTTTCTTGCTCCGGTATTTGAGAGGTATCTGTCCGGTGTCTGTTAGTTAATTATTTTGCGAGACATTTTGCAGTTCATATGCAAATTTAGTGTGCGAATATCAATTGTAGTTGATTTCAGCTTCATGTATCGTTTTTTATGTCACCCCAGACTTTGTCGGGGTGACATGTTGTTATTCTACGTTTCTTCTGATTATTATTATTATTCTATTTATTTTTCTTATTCTTCCAATAATTCTTGTCCGAGCGATTAAATTTTTGAAATGGCTAGACCAAATGATTTCAAACTTGGCACAAAGTTTGTTCGCCATCTGAAGTTGTATGCTGTGCATTTAAAATTTTCAAAATGGCCGCCATTTCCAAGATGGCCGCCAAAATAAGTCAAAATTTCAACGTTGTCGGAATTCAACGAAAATTGATTTCTAGGTAGATTTTAATGCTGCGAACATCATGGAATCATCGAATTAGTTGTCTGGGGTGACATCAGCTATTGCTTGCAATTGCAAATCTTGTTTTAATTGTTATTGTCCACTATAACTCAGACTGATAAGTTCAAAAGCAATGATTACAAAAATTTATTAACATATATGCTTTACCCTTGATCTTTATCATTTTCATATTAGTTATCATCAGTGTCACAGTCACTCTATAGAAGATCTGGCATTGGTAATCTATTTCGGGTTCTTTTATCAGTTTTCAGAGTCTCAAAATAATGATGGTGCTGTTCTGGGGTTTTTGGCACAGTGATAAAAGGTCATTCTTCTTTTCTATGGATATCGGAAGCTTACCAGGATACCTGTATGTGAGCTCAACTTGATCATTGGCTGGTCTACCCACCCTTCGTGTTTTGTCTTGATATTTACTTCAATAAAACTTGCCTCATTAAAACAGTAATTGAAGAATATCGATTTTTGGTTTTCTTTTCGAACTTGTACCCATTTGACCTAATGCCATTGTAATCTTTCACCTTTTGTTCCAATTTTTATAATATTTTAGTTATTTTTGACTAGCAATTTAAAGTCTCTAACCTCACGGTTTTCATGGGATTTCACACTATGAGTGCCTTAGTTCTAAACGTTATCTCTATTTCCGTGCATTGTAGCTGTCTCACGACCTTGTTTTGTCTTTGTTTTTCTCTGCTGCCGTTTTTGCCATGACTTTGGACTTCGATTTTTGTAGTCATCGCTTCCCTTGTTCCTTCTGTACTGTACTGCCGTTGTTTTAAAATCACTAAAGTTCATTTGAATAACCACGTATGGATTGTTCTTGAAAAATTTACAACTGTTTCCCATTGCGAAGGAACATACACCTTTGTCTTTTCTTTTTCTTTGTTGCTTCAATGGCAGAGTAGATTTGATAATGGCCATTTGAGAATGACCGGATTCGAAGAATTTTTGGTTGATCCTCTGTATATTTGGGAAATTAAAAGCAGTGTAATGTAAAGCAGCCGCTATGAATTTGTTCTGGTTCTGCCCTCGAAAAGTGTCAGAGTACAAAATAACGTCTTTAACTTGAAATACACCACTCGCAACCGAGTTAATCTGTTAATGTACAGATATACAAACTAGTCAATACCTCGTAAGTGCCTCGTCCTCCTTGTGATTCATCCAATAAAAAAATGACCATTTTTGTTTCCCAAATTGTAAAAAGAACAGTTGTAGCTTGATAACTTTCGCTTGTAGCAAACATCCGGAACTAAGCTGCAAGGAACTGAAAGTACGGCTTGTAAATCAAATAATGACACATGGTAACTCTTGTAAATTGTCCGCATCCTGTTTTTTATTATTTCTCGCGACAGGATTCTTCTTTCCTGTTCTGATGTATTTATACCTTTGGTCAAGCTCTGATGTTAGTGTTCCATCTTCCTTTTGTTGATTGTAAATCGTGCATACTGAACACTGATCCTTTTTGATTGAAAAAATGATAAGTTGTAGTGTTTGTTAAATATTTTGCGATAATACATTCTGAGAAACAGCTTTTCGAACTTCTTTCCTGCATTCTTCTTTGTACAACTCGTACGTCTTTTTAATGTTGAGTTCTGGTGCAAAGTATTGTCTCCTTCTGTCTTTACGGCTGTACTAGACTTTCCACCACTGGAAAAGAGCGAATGTTCTTATGAACAAAGTCTTCGTCTGCTTTCGGAGTTTTATTTGCTGGAGCTTTCCTTCCACGTCCATCACTGCCAATGTATACTTCATTTTTCATTTTTTCATTGCAGAATCAACTGTAGACTTGCTACAAATTCCTTTCCTTGTTATTTTTTTCTTTTTTCATTTGTGTATTCCAAAGCTCTATTAAAGAGATCATATCTTTTCTGACAACACATGATTACTAATAGCTGTAGGAGAAAGGGTCCCTTTCTCCCGCAGCTATCAGTAAGCATGTGTTGTCAGAATAGATATCATCTCTTAAATAGCATTTTTTTCTAGTTAAAATGTATTAATTAATTGATATAAACAAAGAAAGGGACTTGTCTAAATCAACTGTTTTCTTTAAAATATCTAATGTTTTGATGAAGAATGATTTACAGACACGTTGTTTAATATCGTTTACAGTGAAATGAAACGAAAGTGCCTTAGATCTTTTCTTGTCAGGATGAACTCCTTTAGTGTCGGCGAGAGAAACATTAGAGCAGATAAAACAACTCTGTTTATCATAGTCACCCAATTGCCAGTACAAATCAAAAATATTTTGCCTCTCTTCCACTAATACTTTTTTGGAACACTTAGGGAGGTTCGCTCCTCATGTTTTGGGATTTCTGTCAGATTTTCGGAATTCTCTGGTTTTATCCATTTAAAAGCATTATTATTTTTTGCCCATGGACCCCTTAATTTCTCCCATAATTTCATTTCATACATCTTTATGAGCATTCTGTAAAAAATTCATTAAATTTTATTTATTCTGTCACATTCATTCTTGGTCAAACCTTGCCAATGTTAATCCTATGATAAATCCGATGAGTTCGGTTTCCCGCCAAATTTTCAATCTCATATAACTCAAAAACCAGTTCATCAACCTATCATTTTTATCGCTTAAATTGCTTCTTTTTTAAATTTTGTAACAAAAAATCACATTTACTTGAAATCCTATTTATTTTCATATTGAGTAGCGAACCCCCTTAAATCTACATTTTTGACAATCTTTTGTTTTGACTGATCTTGCGGCTACAACTGCTCCTGTTCTATTGACATATTCTTTACCAGTGTCACGTTGTTCTTTTCTTTTATTAGCTTTCAACTGTTCAGGTCGTAAGTTTCTTTTTCTGAGTAATAGTCGCTTCGGTGGTGAGACATATTTTGCAGCTTTATGTGGTGTATGCAATTCATGGCCATCTCCATTTTGTTGGGGTCTTGTTATGTTTCTATTTTCTCTTTGATGGAGACTTCGATGAATCTGTATCATTCTCTTTTATCTTTTGAATAAAATCATAATGTTCAGTATTGCTAAATGTGCAAGCATTAAAGTTTCTCTAATAGCAGTTACAAGGTCAGGTTCTATGACAAAAAGTGGCGAAAAACACTCTGCTGGGGTTGATTCTAATTTTCCTGTGTAAAATGTTAGCCAAACAAAGTGATACCAAATCGACATAGTCTGACTGCCAGTGTCCGTTGTCTTCAAGTTGTCTGGCATGTGTAGACATTAAATCTATTTATTCATCATCCGACAAGCTATCATCAAACTTGATGAATCCTGAATTATGATGGAGGTTGTGCAATAAATGTTTGCTTATATTTGTCCTAAGTTCTTCTCCGTTATATGTTTCATTCTTCAAGTGCTGAATAATTGCCTTTGACTCCGTCTGCATAAACTGGAACACACTGATATCCATTACTTGCCAAGAGATTGTCCAATTTGTTAATATGAAATTGCTCAGATATCTGTCGTCCTTGATGCTGACGTCTAAATAATTCTACTATCTTTTGCAAAACACTTGGACTCTTGGTAACATCTCTAATAGAATTAAACTTTGTTTGTCTCTTCAATCTTTTATTTGTTGTTCTTTTATAATTTTCCTTATTTTTTTTAGCGTATTTCATTGTTAGGTCTTATTCCAGAGGGACTTGATATTTTTCGCATATCACCGTCTTCCTACTGGATTGTTTATCCTTCTCACATAAAAGTTTCTTTAAGGCAAGACTTTGTTTGAAGTTATCATCCCTTTCATATTTGGGAGTAGCCTCCAAAATATCTGCAATGTCTTCAGAATCTGAACTGTTTACATCTTCACGAGTTGGCCTGTAGCTTTCGTCTCTGTCCGAGTCATCAAAAGGTGATGGTGAGCGGGGAATTGACGCTAACTTAGTTTTCAGAGATGCTAACGGTGTATCGTCATCCGTGGATTTTGCAGAACTGTATATTTTTGCGTTGATCTTCTTTATAAGTGCTGTCAAATTATCGTCGCCTGTGTTGAAACTGCTTTGATCCTCAGGCTGTGCCATATTGATCTTTTCTTTACCTGCGATTTCTCTTTTGCTTTCTGTAATGGCATTGCCTTGTGCTTCTGTTTGTTGTACTTTACCTTGTCGCTCTGTCTGGCCCTGATTAATTTAGGTTCCTGTCTGACTTTCATTGCCATTAACTTTTGACTGGTTCTCACAGACTGCTGTTTCACCAAGGTCCTCATCAAGTGTTGTTTGTTTGGTACTGTCACCATCTTGAGTGCTTATGTGTATCTCATAGTCTTGCTTTTCTGTGTTGACCTCAGCCATTAATGTATCTGTCTATAACTGATCGTTTTGCAATTCAGTATGCCTTGTACTATCTATCATTGCACTGCTTTGGTGTTTCTATCTGGCCCTGATTAACTGGGGTTGATTCTATTCTTAAAACACAAGATTTATTTATACAAATATGTACATGTAGTGGTATATTTTATCATGTAACTACAATGGTATACGTGTCATTATTGTTAGTACTGTGGAAGTACTTTTATTCGTGGACACCAATTTTCGTGGTTTTCCAAAATTTCACTATTTCGTGGGTACTTAAATTCGTGGTCTCCAATTCTATGCATTAGAACTGCAGGAGGAAATTGCAGTTCGTTGGGAACTTAATTTCGTGGTTTTAGCGAACCACGAAAACCACGAATATTGGAGCCCCACGAACAATAGTACTTTCACAGTATTGTATATATGAAAAAGAAAGGAAATGGGGTAAATGTCAAGGAGACAACATCCCATATCCAGGTTAAAACGACAAAAAACAAAACATCTAGGGGTCACCATATGGTCTTTAACACAGTGAGGAACCTCACACCATATAGTAAGCCCTAAATGGCCCCGAAAAGGTAAAAAAAAGTGAATAAATCAATGGAAACAAACCACATCCAATAACCCAAATATCAAGAAACTAAAATTTTATAAGAAGACAAGGACAAGCCAATGACCAACATATTCCTGACTTGGGACAGGCGCAAAAATTGCGGTGGGGTTCTTTCCTTTTATTTCGTTAATTATTATAAAACATATTAATTTGTATATTGTAATAACATTGCTGCTCTATTATATTTATTACTTGTATATGTTGTAAATTGTAGGGAAAGGGTTTACAGTAATGTTGTCCAATCTCTTTGCTTTTGAGCAATAAAATAAGTTTAATTCAAAATTAATTCAACTGAGATTCCTGTCTTATTTTCATAGCAATTAACTTCTGCATGGTTCTCACAGACTGCTGTTTCATTTATATCTACATTGCATTCGTCACAACCAAACCATTCATCGCTGCTCATTTTACTGAACCTGAAACATATGGAAAACAAATAAATGTATATACTATTTGTTTTACTGTATGAAATTTAATATTTAGTTTTTTATTTGCCTATTTTCGCAGATAAAATTAAAGTATGTAGATAAATTCCGCGAAGGTTTTATATGTGACTTAAATAATTTATGAAAAAATGCATTCATATCTCTAGTTCTGTTTCAACAAATGCTTCGATCATGTCTCTATCAAAACATTGAAATTATTAGTTTCAGAATTTCACTTAAATATGGTATCACTGGCATATTTAAAAATGGAGAAACTGCACAAATGCCTGGTGGTCACGCAAAGATAACCTTTGATTGGTAAATCATATACCTATATGAAATAAAGTACTGATTGCATATTGAATAGTTCTATTTAAAAAAAATATATATTTTCTAAAATTTCATCGTTTATTTATCAACCTTATCATATCTTGCAAGTACCAAAATGTGGAACCATTTAGGAAACTCGACAAATTTTAAGCACACAAATTTTTGGCATACATTCACTATATCTGCGAAAAGTTTTGGCCCTCAAAAATAACTTGCTAAATAGTATCTAGTTTATATGAAAAGCTGGAGTCGGGAACGATTACTTATTTATTTATGTACGATTTTTGAATATATTTTTTTAATGGATTGTTTTGATGTGCAAAAGGTTTCAATATAATGAGGGTTCGGAGAAAAATAATTGGAAAATGAGATTCCATGTAATTGTCGGATAAAGTAAGAAAAATGGCAGCCTATTTTCTGTCCAAGTGACATATATATCAAACTAAAATTGGTTTCAGATCAACATCGAAGAATTGGCAACTTGGTTGATGAATACCAAGAAGCAATAACGGTCCCCTAGAAAAGTCATCAACCCAGTTGAAATTAATAATCATTCACTGTAAATTTAGTTTCTGTAGATGACCATTTCAACAACTTATGGCCCGTTTTAAATACAAAAATACCGAAGTTGCATAAGAAATTTCGTTATGCAGTACACGTGTTTCAAGGAGTAACCTCTCATCAGCAGCAATAAAATCAAATAATATGGTTTTAACTTACCATCAGTAATCAAAGCTAATTGCTGAAAGCCTAGTGGTACTTCAAGAACAACACAATAAAAAATGTAATGAGGTAGAAATAACCTACGAATGAATTTAAGTCAGCGATAAAAACAAATCTTGCTAAAAGTAGCCTTTTTGAGCACTTGGTTAGAACCAGGATGGGCTTTTGGCATCGCTTTGCGTCCGTCGTCCGTCTGGAGTAAGCTTTTCATTCAGAGATCTCCTCTGAAACTACTGGCCGAATTGGAACCAAATTCGGCTACAATAGTCTATGGCGTTCCTTGCAAAAAAAGGTGTTTCTTAAGTCTGCGCTATGTCATAGAGGGCCGTCGGCGTGGAATACAGTTTTAACATTGGACCCTAAGAGAACACACATTAAATTTCTTCTCTGAAACAACTGAGCCAATTGTAACCAATCTTTGCCACAGTATTCCTTGGGTAGTCCCCTGCAGAAAAGATATTTCAAGTCCTGCACTATATCCAGAATAAACGCAGCGAGGATACATAGTTTTAACATTGGACTATGGTAAACACATTCAAAGAACTTTTCTGAACTTGCTGAACCAATTGGAGCCAAATTTGGCCGCACTAGACCTTGAAAATTTTCCTGCAAAAAAGGTGTTTTAGTAAGGAACATATTTTTTTTCTTTGGGCCTTTCAGGAAAACAAATTAAAAATCTTTCATTTGAAACTGCTGAGCAAATTTGGCCATAATCAATTGCCTTTATACGGCCCACTTTAAAAAGAGCTTTCGGGTTCACACTTTATCAAAAAAGGCTGACAGTAGGGATCATTTAACTTTGGACCCTACTCTTCTCCCCTAAACCATTTGGCATACAGGAACGAAAGTTTCACCTTTGCCTCTTTCAAAAAGACAGTCTATAATGGTCAAGGTCCAGGTCCAGGTGCGTTGTGTTCCAAAAACTTACCATTTAGTTCAGTAAGTTCACCCTTTAATTAAAATTAAGCAAATCAAATTCTAAACAGCTGGTTAAGTAACTTAAATCTCGAAAACAAACGTATGAAAGTGTACGGCGACTTGTCTATTATCGGGAATATTCTACAAGTCGCCGTACACTTTCATAAGTTTGTTTTCGTGATTTAAGTTACATAACCAGCTGTTGAGACATTGATTTCTTTAACTTTTATTGAAGGATAAAATTATTGAACTAAATGGTGCGTTTTTGGAACACAATACGCCTCAAATCGTTTGCTTTTGAAGAAAAAACATCCAGTTGGGACATTTTGGCGGTACTAGGCGACGTGTTTTCATCTCTAATTTTTATTTACTTGCTTTACTCTATGATTATACGACTATTTTGAACTCTAATTTTATCCTGTCGATCATCACAAGCATATTAATAAGAAATATAACAAAATTGCGATTTTTTACGTTCACTCATGCTAAAGTAATTCGGTTGTACCAATATCCGATCTCGTTCCCATAGGGTGATATTTATTCCTAGATTAATTTGTTCCCCTAATAGACGATATTCCACTTTCAAATTTTTTGGTAATTGTCGACATCTTACCCCGAATCTACTGGAAACTGGTACCTGACGTCAGTTGAGCGTAATCTAGGAATTCTCCTATTCATTTTCTGGACCTAAAATAAATTGGTTGGAAATAACCCGCCTGGGATAAAATGTTGATTTATGACATGTTCGGCTTTTTTCAAATCATAAATACCTTTCATATGTTGATTGAAGAATTTATTCCCTTTGCCCTCATACAGCGGGACGCCATTTTTACCCCGTTTGACCTCTTTGACCCGCCATTCTAATACCCGGAACGTTCCGGAATTGGACTTTTGGAAGAACGTTTATTTATAGAAGCATCCTTCTCAAATTAATTGTTGGTTCTTATATTTGCATCGTATTAGTAACAATGACGCATGATCTGATTAGATGGTGACTTGTTGGGACAATTTGTTTTCATTATTTTAGCCGATTAGACCATGTATGTAGCCGACCAAATAACGAAGTCCATGTCAGTTTCCGGTTATTTTTATAAGTTTAATAAAGTATAGAATTGTTATGAACTCTCAAGAAGTGTTTTGAACAATAGCCTATATCATGAGTCGTGGTTTAGTGCACGTCGTCTCTTCTGAGTGTACCTATTTTATGCATCAGAGACCGACGTTACTTTTTGGTTGCGCAAAATACGACGTTGGCCTCTGGTGCATAGAGTCGGTACACTCAGAATAAATAATAGTTGATTCACATAATAGCTGAGGTCAATTTCCAGCACAAAGATGTGCTTAATAATACTATGGAAACTAATTTAACCGACTGCTTTAACCCATTTGTGCTACCTTTTATTCAATCGTATATTCTTTCTAGAATTTTCTGTACCACAAAAAAGTAGACAATTCGTTTTAAAGTGATTAACAAATGACTCAAAACGTTTACTGAAAAATTCAAATTATTGAAAATTTCTAATGTGTGAAAAATCAATAACCTTGAACATTATTCACTGTACTGGGGAGCTGGCATGTCAGTTAACTGCGAGTAGTCTCTTGTGATTTCACGTTTATGTCCGTATATTTAGTTCTTTCAGTTTCATTTTTCATAATTGACTCAGTCCTGTTGCCAACTGAATTTTACTGTTGTTACGATTGTTTTTTTATTTATCACATTGGCTATAAGGGGGGAGGTTTGGACCCAATAAAACAAGTTTAACCCCGCCGCAGCAGGTTTGCGCCTGTCCTAATTCAGGAAATTTATTAAGCCTTTGTGTGTCTTGTCTGTTTTCTAGTTAGTTCACTTTATGTCTATGGGAGTCTAGGATGATGTTTATTTCGCTGAACTTGATTACTCTTTATTTATGGGCCAACTCCGACCTGCCGTTGGGTGTGGGGTTTCCTCACCATTCACTGAAGATCTTATGGCGGCTTTGAGTTGTTATTACTCCCCTTTGGGTCGTTGTCTCTTGACACATTTCCCGTTTCCGTTCTTTTTCCTATTCAATGCTTTTAAGAACATTTTTATCAATCTTTAATCCATACGGGGGTTTAAAATAGCACCAGTTATCATGGATTTGTCCAACCATTGTTAATTTCATCCCTCGTGAAATTCTATGGCCATCACCATAACATCATTGAAAGAAATGACGTGTCAGTGTGCCAAATGAAAACAGACATTTGCAGCTAGATTCACGTTTTCCCGGATTTGACTACCGATTTTGACCTTTTCCCAGATTGATTTACCTACAGTGTGACAGGTGCTGTTAACAGCAAAATTCGCCAAGATTTCAGCTGAAGCAAATGAGCCGTCAACTTTTGAAAAAAGTATTCTGAAGGCAGACGAAGCCATTTTAATTAAAATGGATAAACTATTCAGAACAGCATTCTACCTTGCAAAGAAAGAAAAACCATTTACTGATTTCAAAGACTTGCTGGAACTCCAAACATTGAATGGCCTTAGCTTAGGAGAAACATACTTTAATGACAAAGCAGCTAAAGAATTCATTTCACATATAAGTGGGGCATATTTTGACAATTTAAAGGCTCTCCTTAAGGACTCAAAATACTTTAGTTTATTTTGTGATGGGTCAACTGACAGAACAGAATCTAAAAAGGAAATTATAATGGTTAAAGTTTTAGATAATTTTTATCCCAAAGTGAAATACCTCAAGTTAGTCGAACCTCAAAACACAAAAGCAGCAGGCATTTTGGCTGCTATTGATCAGACTTTTCAGTCATTTGATCTCCAGGACTACAAGAAAAAACTTATTGGATTTTGTTCGGATGGAACAAATGTGATGATGGGTGAAAGACGGGGTGTTATAACCCTTTTGAAAGAGCAGGGACAAGTTGATTATGTATTAGCTGTATGGTGTTTCGCTCACCGCCTCGAGTTGGCTGTTAAAGATGTGTTTAAAAACACTTACATGTCAACATTTATTGAAACCCTCACACTAATCTACTACTTTTATAAAGGGTCTGGGAAAAGGAATAAGGAGATTCAAGATTTATCAGACATAATTGATGAACATTCCTTTAAGCCAGAAAAAGCAAATGGCACAAGGTGGGTGGAACATAAATTGAAAGCTGTGGTTAAGATGATTAGTAATTGGAAACTCATTATGATTCATCTGATGAGCTATGCTGAGGACAACACAAATAGAGCAGAAGATCGTGCGAAAGCTAAAGGAATCATCACAAAAATCAGGCAATACAAGTTTATTTATTATTGCCATTTTATTGCTGACTTACTAGGGGAGGTGACAAAGATCAGTTTACTTTTCCAACGCGACGACATTAATGTCTCCAGTTCCGTGACTAAACTTGAAGCAGCTCATCTTGCTCTCAATGCAATGTTAAACCACAATGGCACATACTTAAATGATTTTGAAAATGAAGTTGAAGGGGATAAATTCAAGGAACATACTTTACTGAATCTAATACCTATTGATACACTGAGTATGCAAAAGAGGAGTATTGTTCAAGATGTATTGGACTGTATTTTCAGTCGATTTGATGATATTTACAAAGATCCAGTTTATGTGAGCTGCCATGTATTTGATCACAAGAATTGGCCGGATAGTAATAATGCTGAAGGTTTGTGTTACTGTGAAGCTAAAATATAATGCTTTAAGATGTACAAATAATCAAAGATTTAATAATAACTCTTTTTGAATTGAGAAACATTTTATTTTGAAGAATAGAAATATAAATAATACCATGATGAAGAAATAACATCTTTTATTTTTAAATAAACAACATTCAATACAAAGATTAAGATACGAACACAAAAAAATTGAATAGTCTGTCTCTCCTCAAACATACTCGACTTGTGGTGGACATCTTCCTGTAAATGGATCTTGAGTGTTTCCCTGTAACAGTAATATATATTTATATATAATAAACTATCATATACAACTTACAATTATTATTTGTGCAATAATAATAAAAAATAATTAATGCTACATGAAATACGACAATGATTACTGAATTCAATTAAACAGACTAATAAAAAAAATATGTGAAATTAACCATGCCAGATTCATTGTGACATTATTAAACTTACTGTAATGATAATATCTAACAACATATATTATAATTTCAGCCCTTTTAGAGTATGGGAAACATGATGTAGAAGTGATTTGGACCCACTTTAATGTGCTACTCACCTCCTGCAATGTTGTACTGGCATATGGACTCAGGGAATGGATTGACCTGAAACTGTATATCTCTAGGAACCAACACTTTAGAACCGTCAATCCTCTTGCAGTTTGGCAACGTGTCAGTCAAGAGGATGTAAACAGAAATGACTATACAAACATTATGACATTAATTCACCTGACAAGTCTCTATCCCCTTTCCAATGCTTCCTGTGAAAGAGGGTTTTCTACCATGAAACGTATTAAGAGTGACTGGAGATGTACTTTGAACACTGACACATTAGACATGTTAATGAGAATAGACATTGAAGGTCTAAAAATCAATGACTACATTCCAAGACCTTTTGTTAACAGATGGTGGTTATCTGGACAAAGAAGCAAACGACCAACCATTGCACCTTATGGGCCTAATCAATAAATTATAACAGTTTATTTAGGAACTGTGACAGTGTTGAGTTGTTAATTGAACTGAATGACTGTTCACTAATTGATTTTTTTATTCACTTCAAAGTTATTGTTAATTCTTGTTCTTATGCCTACATGTATAATTTACAATACAGAGAGGGTATTACTATGAAAAATCACTGTGATAGTGATACCACCAATCTAAGTGGCGTGGCTGTAACTTTTTTTCTGTTTTACCAGTCTTCTTACTTTTTTATGCATTTTGAGTTCTAACTACGATCACTCTATATACAGAAGAAAGTAAGAAGATTGGACAAACAGGAAAAAGGTTAGATCCATGCCACTTTGATAGGTGTTATTCTATCATGGTGATTTATCATAGTAACACCCTTTCTGTACTGTAATTGATACATATAGTTATATTTTGTAAATATTGTATTTTTACAGTTCTAGTCAAGACAGTCATATCTTCTAGTCATTTTAATGATTTATGAGTATTAAATTTAAAAATCTTTATGATTTATCTATCTACAAATGTACCTGTTAGTGTATCCTAAAATATCATAGAGTTTACTTACAAATCTTTGATAATGGTCATTGATAATAAAACTGTTTTACTTTAATCGTTTATACTTTAGTCAAATGTCTAAAGAAAACAAGTTAGCGCGTAAATAGAGCATACTTTATGAAAATGTGCTGAATTTCAGAGAAAACTTTACCAAATTTGCTTTCCAAAAATTTTTCCCCTAAAAATTGGTATTTTGCTTGTTAAAAAAATTACCACAAGCAAAAAATTGCTTGTGGGTAAAAAAGTTAATTTCTATGCCTGCTGTATGAACGAATAGATTTCTTTAATAATGCAATTAAATTGTCGTCTGCTGCGCGTGTACACATATTTGTTTTGAGAACCTAAAGGATATGCGCTTTATATCGACAACATGATTGGAACTTGCATTTTTTTCAGTATTCGAATCTCCGTTTAGGCAAAAATTTTGAATTTATGAATGCTTAAATAAGAAATTTATAAATCTCTGAAAATTAGCAGATATTTGCATCATTCATATCCTAATAAATATTCAAAATATAATTTTTTTATTTTTGAAAAACAAATTACATTTTTTTTGTTCATTAGTACTCGGTATGCATCGGATTCTGTTGTATCAATGATGGGAATAACGCTTTCCGTGACAGAAACGTCAGAAACGTAAGCCAAGCAGATGTAGTATAGAATAATAGGATCTTGCATAAGGTCAGATTAAAGATCGGGCTATCTTTCACAAGTGTAAGAAATTTCGTCTTTTCTCGAGTGGAGCGTAGCGGAACGAGAGGAAAAGACGTAGAATTTCTTACACGAGTGAAAGATATCCCGATCTTTCATTTTGACCGAATGCAAGTTCCTATTTCTTCCGTAAAACACGCATAGAAATGTCTAGAAACTTATACCGTGTGAACAACGTTGTCGCCATTTGAGTGTTTCTAACATTATGACGTCAGGTGTTTTATGACGTTTAGTCATGGATACGATTGTTGTATCACAAAAATCAACACGTCTGGTTGGTCATTTACCGATGTGAGATGAGATCGCGTGCATCGATCTCACATGGGTCATCTCCCACTGTAAACCACCATTTACGGAAGAATTATAGAATTAGAGAATTAATAAATAATAAATGTTATTCTATAATATATAAATACTAATGGTAAAAATTGCATTGACATTAAAATGAATAAAAAAGGATATTCACTCGACAGAAAGGATATTCACTCCATGAAAAGGATATTCACCGCGGGAAACGTCACGTGCGACATATTTTTAGAAAAAGGGAAATCCCGTATTTATATCGTCCAATCATATTGCTATGTAACATTGTCGCGTGACAACGTCATCGGCATCACTAGAAACATAATGGCTACATCTAAAGAAAAGATGATTCGCTTGTTTTGATCAGCGGAAAATGGTACAAATATGGAAAACGCAAGACACTTAAAATACTTAAAAAGCCAGCGGAACACTGGTAAAGTCGTTCACACAATATTTTGGGAAAAAATCTCACTACGGTTCGGATGTCGACAACACATATCGCAGAATCGTCGCACATTTTACAGATCCATTATTACGGATAAAAAAAATAATTTTTTGAATAAAGTTTTTAAAGAACGTTCGCTAGTTGTCAATCCCCCTCCCTTCTCAACATTCTCCCACTAGTGTGGAACAATCGGAAAAAGATAAATGAAGAAGCTGACTCTTTTAACGAACATCTGTTGTTTAAAGCCTCGTCAGAACAACTAAATGGCGACAGCAGAATAATTCAAAAATCTTATTGGTTACTAAATACTAGTATTACTAAAAGGTTGCAAATAACACTGATCGTTCTTTGAAAAAGGCGCATACTAGTATCATAGAACATATCAAACCTTTTTTCGATTTACAAGCAAATATTTTTCAAGTACTGAGTTCATTCACTTCATATTATTTTGGATCTCAAATTTCCTTTGAAAACAAATAACGTATAGTTCTATCAATATGATTTACATGTACATTTCCTGCAAGTCAAAAGTTGAAAACTCAGTGTTAGCTAGAATCTGAGAATATCTGAGAGTAAAGATTATAATTAAAATATATTTATTGTTCTACTTATCCACAAAATATTTTTTTCAAAAGCATATATTTCATTTATTTTATGAAATGTCCAAAGTCACCCATAGAAAATTTCTAGGTGTATGGTATAATACATGATAACTAAAGAATTATTACGTATTTATCGGATAATAGAATAAAACAGTTACTGTCTTTAGTTTCGGTAAATGTGCAGTGTTATTGACTTTTGGGAAAACAGATATTCACCTCGCCATGCGGCTCGGTGAATATCTGTTTTCCCAAAAGTCAATAACACTGCACATTTACCTCAACAAAAGACAGTAACTGTAAAATATTTTTTTGTGACATTTACTTTGGGAACAACGTCTGCGGGAACATGAATATTAAACAAACCCCATAAATGCAAGGGCAAGAGGTAGGATTTTGTGTCATCTGTACAGTAGGGAAATGTCTTGCAGACATAAAGGTCTACTGCGGAGAGTCAATATTTACAGTATATAATATTATATACTCATTTAAGGTAGTTCGGGCCTTATAAAAATATCAGACAGATTTTTTAAATTTTAAGATATTTTGTACTTCTTAGCCAATCGGCTAAAAAAATAAAATAAAAATGATAGGCCACCGATCATCTTTTCCTGTAATCAGGCTTTGAAAATCAGGCCAAATTCAGTATTTTTAGCAATATTTACAAAGAATATATAGGAAACTGTGAGAACAGGCTTATTGTTTAGCTTTCATATAAGATAAACATCAGATATATTTTTTAATTTTTTGACATTTCAGGGGTATACATTTCAGCTATAAATTGAGCTGATAAAATCTATATGTCACCGTTTGATTAAGAGAAATATTTTATATAGTTTACGAAACAGATAATATTTATGGTAAAAGGGAGTTAATCCGCGGGAAAGTGTATGTCAATGTATTATGACATCACAATGAAAAGGCCAAATAAGGAATATTCAGGCTTGAAAATCCAGTCAATTCCGCGTCCGACTTGTGTTTCGCAAATGCGCCAATCGAATGCGACGTGTATTAGTGTCGATCTACCTTAAATATCTATAATCTGATTTGTTCAAATCGTGTCACATGACATTTGAGATTTTGCAGGGTCAACCAGTTAGCATTAGGTCGCATAGGAAGGTTAATCGTTGAACAAGAAAATTCGATATAATATGACAGTTACTACCGTAGATAGTATGTGACGTAGGCTGTTTCTCTCCTCTCGAAATTAAGGTCATCCTCGCGGAAGCACTAGAGTGACCTTAATATCTCGGGGTGAGAAACCGCTGGATAACACAAGGGTCGTAATTGTATAGTGTGATATAAATCAGAAGAACAGTATCTTTTATTAAAGAAAAAACTACGGTACGCTCAATGTATAGTTTAGAAAGCAGCAGAAGCTATCTGTGGACTTTTATTTTCAGTTTTCTTTAACTGATAATAACTTTAGTTAAAGCGAGTTGCAGGGATGCATATTACCAGGGTCCAGTATACCAAAGCCACTAGAATTTTGTCTGGACTACAAAAAAAACCAACAAACAAACAAACAAACAAACAAAAAAAAACATTTTAAATACGATCCCAGCTAGCCCCTGAAATTTCTTTTATGAAGGTTGTAGTTGGCTATTAAAAGTAGATGCTCGGCTACTTAAAGAAATTTTTCCTGGGACATTAGAACATATATTGTTATTACTGAAACGCCGATGTTTTTTTAACCCAAAGGAAAAGAGGTGGGTCAAACCTTGAAAATCACTGAAATGACATTTTTTGACATCTATCTTGAATGCCCTTTGAAACGTTGTTGACCACTTATGGTTGAAACATATACATTGCAAAACCAAGCAATGGAACAACGCTTTTATTGTTGTTCTTCACCTTGAAGTCTCAATGGGACCTTCAGCAATGAGCTATTCTCAAACCTCATAGTAAGTTCAAGACCGCCCAAAGCACCGGTTTGTGCGGAATTCATTGCAAGATGTCGAGCAACGCTACATCCATATTTTATGACTCATGGATGTGGGATAGTCAACAAACATACAATTAACTGGAGTCTATAATAATCCATTAGTTTTGAAATAAGTAACACAGTTTAAATAATAATCTGCAACAATATGCAAAACGCGTTTATACTTAATCATGATGAAAGTTATAGACAGTTTGCTGTCATTTGAAGGTGGCGGTTTGATAGAAGGTAACGATATCCAAACAGAAGGTCGATGGGTTTGGGTGTCTGATAACTCACTGATGGTTTACGAAGCACGGGACATCAACACACATACAAGCGTAAAGGAGCCAGCTAATGCTTTTGGCAATGAGGACTGTCCGATGGTAAAAAGCAAAGGGACTTGGCATGATTGTGGCTGCATTCACCTCGATTATTATACATGTGAAAAACAGGTGAGGAGATTTATATCATTAGACAGGTATATGGAGCATATTACATACAATTGAAAAAAAGGAGAAAAACAGGAAACATCAACAATGGATGATAATTTGAATTACATCCTACGATCTGCCACGGAAAACACATGAAATACACAAATAAGACAAAAGACAAACGTAAACTACAATAGGAACTCGGGACAGCCGGACTTGGTACAGGCATTAGCAAAATCCAGCGGTAGGGTTAAACCGGTTTATGGATATCCAAACCTACCCTTTATCTTCCCTGCTTGTCCTAATAATATGATGCTTGATCACGACCTCTGGAAGAATCGGTAGTTTTTACCTCATAAGTGATGCATCTGTTACAGGTTTATTGGAACTATGCCTCTTATGTATGAAACCGTCATTTAACTTTACATAAAACACAAAGACAAACACCTATAAGCATGCAACTGTGAGAATACATTGTCTTCCCTAGCTCAGGGTCTTTAATGCTAGTCGACTTACACTGAAGAATCAGAAGAATGGTTATAATGGGAACCTTAAATACGTTTAACTTACTGTTGTTCACTTCAGGACAATGAGTGTCTGCTCATTCTTGAAGGCATCATGGTGACTTCAAGATGAAGAACAACAATAAAAGCATGTCTATAATGGTATCAATTTCGCTGAACTTGATTACTCTTTATATAGGGACCGATTCCGATCTGCCGTTTGGTGTGGGGTTTCCTAACCGTTCATTGTAGTTTTAATTGTTATTACTCCCCTTTGGGTCTTGATCCCTTCGACACATTCCCCGTTTCCCTTCTTTGTTTCTATTGTGTTCAATTCGGTTAATTTTACCATGTATTATGTGGTATATTTTGTCCAATGTACATTTACTGGGTATCTCTTTATTTGTTCATGTTAAGATACCACAATTGTATATTTTTCTGTTCTTTATATGTTATTAGATTCCCTATGTATCCTTTGTAAATGTGGCTGGAGAACGTGATATTTTTCAAAGTCTGATTAAAGTAAATTATGATAAGGGGCACGTAATTTTCATTGGAACATTAGTGTAAAGGCTGCAAACTGTCTTAAAATATATGCCCGAGATTCATACACCATCAGTCCATCAGCAGAGGCATGAATTCAGTGGTAATAATCAACTTATTAGCAATAAATGTAAATTAAGTTACCCCAGATTGACGTTTTATGAAATAACAAAATACCGAAGTTATTGTTAATCCATTTTTTTTTGCATATGCGCATTTCGACAACTTATGTCTCATCAGTGCAGATCAAGCCAATACATATGGAAACCCACTAACCAGAACGTATAAAAGCTGATAGAGAACAAATAATCAAAGGGATCTGAATATAAAAGTAAAAAATCAGCTAAAGAAAGAGCGAGGGAGATAATGATAACGAGATGCATGAAAATGATAAGTAATTTTCTACATGAGAGGCATCACTAACAGTAACCTCCTTTCACCCTTAATATTAGTGTTTTTATTTTGCCCCATTGCCTAACATCATTAAAAAAACAACCCCCAATGTAAGGTTGCAAAAACATACAAATGGAATTCTATATTGATGTCACCCCAGACGAAGTCGGGTGACATGTTGTTATGAAGTCTCCCTTACGAAATTCGAGGAGACTTATTGTGTTTGCTGTGTTTCTTTTTTATCCTTATTTTTCCCGTTCTTTCACGAGTTTTGTCCCACCAGTTTCTCGTAAGCCGGTGATCCAATCTTAACCAAACTTCATAAAAATATAAATCGCAATCAGAATTGTATGACATTTTACAGGAAGATTACCTAATATACATGGAATTAATATCAAATCTTGAGATATCCGAATTGCAACCGTTGCCATGGAAACAGTGAACTGGCAGAAAAATGCACCTATATAATGAGGTTGTGTAGAATGTACAGATCTCATCTAAAACCTATGGGAGATTGTTGGGGAGACCTCTTGTGTTTCCATCCAAACACAATTAATATTAGTTGTGCGTTTTTTTGAGTACTAGTATTCTTGTTCTTCGACATATATTGTGCATTCCATGAAAAAAAAAAGAAGATAAAAATGAGTGTCTGCCATTTAACGTTAATAAAATTGAGGACGCTAGATTTCAGAACTGCTTTGCAGAATTTGTTCGTGCTGAATGAAAGGATATGGAGTAAATGCACATGAGACAAAGTCTCTACAAATACATGGTAAAAACAAGCAAAGGAACAACGCTTTTATTGTTGTTCTTCATCTTGCAGAATTTGTTCATGTTTTGTATAAGTGTTCAGTAAGATGAGAAAAGAAATTTATGTGAACAAGAATGGCTGACATTTCTAAGATTGCTTCTTAAATATGTAAAAAAATAAGTATATCTAGTTTAAATGAAGATTGATTTCTAGGAAGATTTTTAGGCTGCGAAGGAGATCGAATAATCAAACTTGTTGTCTGGGGTGACACCGGCTATTGCATGATATTGCAAATTTTGTTTATTTTGTTTCAGGTTGGGTACCTATAGCTCACTGATGCTGGACTTCGTGGATCAGAAAAAAATACACATAATAGTTTTTACTTATCAAACATTCAACGATATACATATTCATAAAAACATTTTCAATGTATCTTTTTGTTGAATCTCATCGTTTCTTTGTACAAACTGTTCATATATTTTGTTATTTGTTGAATTGCTCGCCGGTCACATAACCTATTCCTGTCAGATTTTCGGATTTCTCTGTTTGTTTGATATTTCATTTCATACATCTTTAGGAGTGTTATATCAAAATTTCACTTAATTTTATTAATTTTGTCAAATTTATTCATAGATTGATATTGCCTTTGGAAAACCTACGAAAAAAATTCAGACGAGTTCCGTTCACCGCCAAATCACTTAGATCTCAAAAACGAGATCATCAACGTATCATTTTTGGCTCAGTATTTCTAAGTTTGTAAAAAATTTGTTGAAATCTAAGGAGTATCTCCCTCGTGTAAAGCTCAGTCCTTAGTTTATTATTCTCCCGCTTGGAAAGTGGGAGGTAAATATTGAAGGGGTTGTCCGTCCGCTACACCTGAGGTTTACCATCTCTCATCTGCTACTCCTCCTGAACCACTGAGTAGATTTTAATGAAACTTCAACACAGTCTTTGTGACATAATGTAGATGTGCACCTCCTATTTCAGAATTTAATGAAATTGATTTTTGGGGTTTCCCATAGCAAAACATGGACCTTGCCATTACATTATAAGGGGTACCCGTCTCTTATCCGCTACTCCTCCTGAACCACTGAGCAGACTTTAATGAATCTTTCACACAGTCTTTATGACATAATGTAGATGTGCACCACTTATTTCAGAATTTGATTTGATTGATTTAGGGTGTTTCCATAGCAAAGTATGGACTTTGCCATTACATTACAAGTGGATACCCGTCTTTTCTCTGCTACCCCTCCTACCACTCATGAAACTTTATGACAGTCTTTGTGACATAATGTAGATGTGCATCTGTAACAGACATTTATTTGATTTGATTGATTATCAAATGGGGTAGCGGGGGTATATATCAGTGAGCCTTGCTCACAGTTTTCTAGTTTAGATCGTAATAGTTATTTGTTTTCTCTCAATCCTTTTTTAGCTCACCTGGCCAAAGGCCATGTGAGCTTTTGCCATCACTCGGCGTCCGTCATCCGTCGTCCGGCGTCCGTCGTCCGTCCGTTAACTTTTATTCAAAAATCTTCTCCTCTGAACTTACCGGGCCAATACTTACCAAACTTGGCCTGAATCATCATCAGGGTATGCACTTTCAAGTTTGTGATTTTTATGTCCGTAGACCAAACAACATGGCCACTGTTACAAAAATAGAACATAGGGGTGAATTGCTGTTTTTGGCAAATAACTTCAAAACCGTTGCAGATATCAAATATCAGAATTGTTCAGAATGACGAGATCTATCTGCCCTGCAATTTTGAAGAAAATCGGAAAAACCGTCTTAGAGTTATAGCCCTTTTTCCGTAAAATTTTCAAATTTTATGCATTTTTTATTTTTTATTTCAAAAACTGTAACAGATAGAGGTGAAGTGTAAATTTGAAAAATGTTCAGCATATCAAGATCTACATACTCTGAAATTTTGAAGAAAATCAAACTGCCTGTGTTGTAGTTATTTACCTTTTTCACCAAAAAAAAAATCAATTCCATATGGTTATGGGTTATTTCCCTTTAAATTCTGCTTTCAAATCTTCTTTGGTTTACTTCTCTCTTTTAAATTTTAGAGAAATTCCCTGCTATCACTATATTAGAAATAATTTTTTTGTTACAGAATCAAGAACAAAAAAGTGTTTTTGTACAAAATTTTACATTTTTTTGCAAAAATACTTTCATAAACTATACTTATTTCACTATTTAATAATAATTGTATATAATGTATATTGTTTCATTTACTTTGGAATAAATGTCCACGATGTAAACATTGTTGTCAGTGCATCTAAGCTTCAATGCCTGTTTAACCAAACAGCTGACCTGCATGGCTACGCCATGGTGATTTTCAAAATGGCCGCCAAAAAAAGGCGGGAAAATGCAACATTGTCCGATTTCAATGAAATTTGGTTTCCAAATAGATATTGATATTGCGATTTCAAAACCTGTGTTGAAAATTGTTCGTTGACCGCAATTTTCAAAATGGCCGCTAAAAAGGCGGGAAAATTCAACATTGTCAGATTTTAATGAAATTTGGTTTCCAAATAGGTTTTGATTTTGCATCTTCAAAACTGATGTTAAAAATTTTCGTTGACGGCCATTTTCAAAATGGCTGCCAAAAAAGGCTGGAAAATTCAACATTGTCCAATTTCAATGAAATTTGGTTTCCAAATAGATATTGATATTGCGACTTCAAAACCTGTGTTGAAAATTGTTCGTTGACCGCCATTTTAAAAGGGCCGCCACAAAAGGCGGGAAAATTCAACATTGTCCGATTTCAATAAAATTTGGTTTCCAAATAGGTATTGGTGTTGCGACTTCAAATCTGATGTTAAGAATTGTTCGTTGACCGCCATTTTCAAAATGGCCGCTAAAAATGCGGGAAAATTCAATATTGTCTGATTTCAATGAAATTTGGTTTCTAAATAGGTATTGATGTCGCAACTTTAAAACTAATGTTAAAAATTATTTGTTGACTGCCATTTTCAAAATGGCCACCAAAACAGGCGAGAAATTTCAACATTGTCCTATTTCAATGAATTTTTTTTGTCGAAATAGATATTGATGTTGCGACTTCAAAACTGATGTTGAAAATTGTTGGATGGTCGCCATTTACAAAATGACGTCTTGATTTCAAAACTGGTGTCAAAAGTGGTCCTTAGCAAGAACGTTTTTTGTCAAAAAAGCCCAACATAGAAATGTTGTAAAACATGATCAGACTTTAAATACTGTTCAAGATATTGGTGGTGTTCGAGGTACTTAAGTTTGAGACTGAAGATCAACTGTATAACTTACAATGTTACCATGATTGTGGCATCTGAAAGCCAGGTGAGCGATACAGGCTCTTAAGAGCCTCTAGTTAAATATTTGATTTTATGGTCTTCTAAACGAGTAAATTTTATCTGCACTGAAGAGACACAAGTTGTCCAAATGCACATATGCAGAAACTAAATTCACAGTAAATTCGGTATGTAGATATTTTTTTACAAAATAACATTTTTTTTTCTGAAAACATATTCATGTTCAAATTGACCAAAGAACATCCCAAATATTGTAAAGATTGCTCATTTATTTGCAATCCGATAAAAAACATGGCCGCCAGGGTTGAACCTGGGTTTTACATTGGACCCTATGGAAAAAAAATCACATTTTCATCTTCTGCTCTGAAACCACTGAAGAAAATTCAACCAAACCTTATAGGAATGATTTACTAAAGGTCCTTAACGAAGATTGCTCATTTCCTTCCGATCCGACAAAATTATGGCCGCCAGCACGGAACAAGGTTTAACACAGGGCCCTACGAGAAAATCACATTTTCATCTTCTCCTCTGAAACCACTTAAGCAAATTCAAGCAAACTTTACAGGAATGATGTACAAAATGTCCTTAACAAAGATTACTCATTTTGTTCTGATCAGAGAAAAAACATGGCCGCCAGCACGTAACATAGTTTAACATTGGACGCTAAGGGAAAATCACATTTTCATCTTCTCTTCTGAAACTACTGAAGCAAATTCAACCAATCTTTACAGGAATGATGTACTTAAAGCCCTTAACAAAGATTACTCATTTCGCTCCAATCCAATAAAAACCATGGCCGCCAGCATGGAACATAATTTAACATTGGACCCTATGGGACAATCACATTTTCATCTTCTCCTCTGAAACCACTGAAGAAAATTCAACCAAACTTTACAAGAATGATGTACTGAAGGTACTTCACAAAAGATGATTTTTTTCTTGTCGATCTGACAAAAAACATGGCCTGCTCTGCAGAACATATTTGAACTTCGTAGCCCGGTATGTGAAACCATACTTTTCATTATCTTCTCTGAAACTATTCAAGCAAATTTAACTAAACTGTATTTGAATGATGTATTGAAGGTCCTTTGCAAATATTACTCATTTCAATAGGATCAGACAAAAAACACTTGTGGCAATAGAGAACAGCTTAACATTAGACCTCATTGGTAAAATACATCTTTTTGGTCATGCATGGCATAGAAGAATTTTGTCAGTCTCTGAGCCTCCAGTTTATTTTACAGCGAACTTTCGCTGTACAATAATAGATATCATCAACTTTTCATATTATACAATTTTAGCCTAATGGTGAGGTGAATCCAGAAATTTATTGACATGAGAAATGTATATTGAACGAGGACGAAATCTGAGTGTCAATATACTTTTTCTCATGTTAACAAATTTCTGCATTTGCCGAATTCAATAGGTTACAATCGTTTTGTAATTTTCGATTTTTTGCAAAAATTCAATTTGTGTAGCTTTTTAGATAAATAAATTGCATTTATTATCAATTTCAAATAACGACATGAAACTTGCCATGGATAAAATTCCAATTGAATAATACATTTTTAAGTAGTGGAACTAGAAATAGAAACATACTCTCTTACGCATTTCAATATTTAATAATTAAGTTTTTGACCACAATGTTCTTAAATTTTTGGTATTATTTAAATTTGTATATTCCATTGAGTGTCTTGGAATTAAAACTACTTTGGATTTCATAAAACAACGGCAGTAGAGTACCGAAGGAACAAAGGAGTGAAATTACAAAAATCGAAGTCCATAATAAGTGAAGACTAGACTAATAAATCATTATAAAGAAACACTATTTTTATCGAATAATTTTGATTATACATCTTTATTGCAAGGTCAATAAGAAAAGTGAATTCGGATTCTATCCATTATTAAGAGTGAAGATAAAACTGATCAATTTTTATCTCGAGGTCAATACGTCAAGTCAATTCAGCTTTTTATTGACATTCTTAGAAATATTCATGATAATGTGATCAACTTTTATCAAATTACAACCCTCTAAAAATATAAGAAAATAAAATATATTATTTTATCTACTTGTTAAACGTCACAAACAAATAAACTTTAAATTATTAATACAAAAATATCTAACAATGAGAAACATTCGTCGGTTACCTCCCTGTACCAAGTAAATGGTCAAGATGGAGATAATTTTTAATTTCAATATCAAAAGAGGCTATTCACCTGATAATTAAAATTATCCAACTTTGACCATATATAACTAACTTGGTACAGGGAGATAACCGACTGATGTTTCTCATTAAAGACAATTCAAACACGTTCAACCAAGCAGCCCCTGTTGATTGCTGTGAAAACCTACTCGTAATTACTCATAAATGACCACTATTATTAAATATCAGTACCTTGTGGAAATACAGTTGTATTCTAAGAATTGTTTTGCTCTTGGCATAAGACGAAAAAAAAACTTTCATTATGATATTAGACAGTCTTAGATATACATTGAAAAAACACTTTAAAGGTGACGATCAAAGCATAATTGTGCGTACATATTGCTAAGTAGTTTATGGGGTCGAATGTTAAAATATCTTCCACGCTGGAGGCCATATTAATTTGCTTGCCGACAACTCTCGAACATATTTCAAAGGGAACTATCAAAATATAACTAACGTTATAGCCAATATCTATTACTTTAAAATTTGTTTTTGGCCTGCATGGAAGTTTTTACATCTCATTTATGACAACTCCCATTTAAAGAAGGCAAACAATCAGATGGCGTCCGGCCTTCTGTCATGCGTCCGTTGTCCGGTGTCCGTCCGTCGTAAATTTTTTATTCAAAGATCTTCTTTTATGAAACCACAAAGCCAATTAGAACCAAAGTTGCTCACTACAGTCCTTAGATTGTCCCCTTCAAAACTTTTTCCGGTAGGGCCGTACCTCATCCAAGATGGTCGCAAGCGGGGAACATAATGTTAACATTAGACTCTATGGAAAACACATTCAAAGATCTAAGAAACTACTTGCTCAATCAGAACCAAACTTAGTCACAATAATCCCTTGATAATCACTTCCAAAAGGAGTTATCCGGCAGGTCCGTACCTCTTCAAGATGACCGGCAGCGAATCCTATAGAAAAAAAAATATTCAAAGATCTTCTACGAAAGTAGTTGCCCAATTAAAATTAGTAAAAATGGTCCTTTGGTGATCCTTTCAAAAAGAGGTATCCGATAGGTCCGTACAGTCCATACCGCATCCAAGATGGCCACCAGCGGGAACAAAGTTTTAACATTTGACCCTATGGAACCCACATTCAAAGAAGTCAAATTAGAACCAAACTTAGTCACATTGTTCCTTAGATGATAACTTCGAAAATGCTTATTCGGAAAAAGGGGTATCCGGCAGGTCCGTACAGAATCTCAAGATAAACGCCAGTAGGAACATAGTTTAACATTTTACCGTATAGTTAACATTTTACCGTGTAGAAAACAGATTCAAAGATTTTCTACTCAGAAACAAATAGTCAAATTAGAATCAAAATAAATCACAATAGTTCTTAGATGCTCCCTTCCTAAAAAAGTATCTGACAGGCCCATTCCTCATACAAGATTGCCGCTGACAGAAAAAAAAAGCGGCTAGGATTGTCACCGGGTTGTCGATTTTTGCAAGCTTAGATTCAATATATCGTGAATGTGGGTGGGAAAAGTTATCAATAAGGAGGGAAGTAAAAAAATTAACCTTGTTTCACAAAATTAAAAACGGAAATACCCCGGAGTATTTGTCTGAGTTATTACCGCCATTGATCTCAGATAATATAGGCTACAATTTACGCAACCGAAATAATATATCTCAATTTAATACGAGATTAACAATTTATCAAAATTCATTTTTCCCATATACTATTAAGTTGTGGAATTCTTTAAATACAGAACTGAGGGAAATAGAAGATATAAACAAGTTTAAGACCAATGTCCAAAATTTGTATTATAAAACTAAAAAAAACCCATCTTACTATGGAATTGGTGACAGATACTTAAGTGTGATACATTCTAGACTACGGAACTCGTGTAGTGCTTTAAACTATGACTTGCATCATGCTAATATTATACAAAGCCGGGCTTGTGCATGTGGCAATAATATTGAAAACGTTGAACATTTTTTCTTGTATTGTACTAAATATAGTGAACAAAGAGATATCCTGAACAGAAGGTTAAATGATTTAAATATTCCTTTTGCAGTTGATATTTTGTTAAACGGTAGTGAAATGTATACTCCTGATTTGAATGCAGTGATCTTCAAATCGGTTCAGTTTTACATTAAAAATTCTGGACGCTTCTCACGAAATTAAAGTCCACGTTGAGACTTTTCGACAGTTCTTTGTATAGAATATATACATTCAGTTTTAGCTTTGACCATGCCTCAATCTCATCTCATTTATGATATACTAGCAGGTTTAATTCCAAATGTACCAATTTTACTCCTTTATATGTAACCTTATAACTTTTGCTTGCGCCCATTTCAAACTGGACTACTATCTTAATCCTTGTCTCATGTCTTTACATACTTAATTTAAAAGTTAAAATTATGTATATTCAACCTTTATTATGTCAATATTGTATTATATGTTTTTGTAAGGAGAAGACCTAGTAAATTTTGTAAACTTGTGTCTTATCCTATTGTCTGTTTTGTTTGACAATAAAATATGTTTAAAGTTAAAGAAAAAAAAATCAACATCGGACCCTATTGAAAACGCGCACAAATATTTTGTCATAAACTGCTAGTCACATTAGAACCAAACTTGGTCACAATGGTCCTTAGATGGCCCCATTCAAAACTTGGCATAATAAAAAAGTGAGATGATTTTTTACGTACTCCACACTGCAGGAGAGACAAACTCCAGTCTTCGATGAACAATGAAAGGATATGGAGTAAATTCACATGAGACAAAGTCGCCACAAATACATGGTTAAAGACAAGCAATTGAACAACGCTGTTACTATTGTTCTTCGTCTTGAAGTCACCATGAGGTCTTCAACAATGAACTTAGGTCGTTAAAGACAATCCCTAGCACCGGTTTAACCAGATTACATAGCTAGATGTCGAGAAATTGGTACATCCATACTTTCGCACTCATGAATGCGAGATCATCAACAAACATAAAATAAACTTGCAAAGTGTTCTTACAACTGCTTTCATCCATTGTCCGTTCAAAAGACCAACAGAAGACAACCACAACATATAAACAATCACAAGACACTCGTCGAGTCAATAGGGTCCGTAAATCTCGTTGAAGTTTAAAATTTTCGGGTACAATTTTTGTACCCGGAAGTTGCATTTTCCACTACAATATATGACGTACTAAACAAAAAAAATCAAACGTCATAACTCCAAAATGTCATGTTATGGCGGGAAACGTTTTCAAATTTATATTATATCGTGAAATCTCGGTATCACATGACGAGACTAACAGACCCTATTCCAAGGAACTTAGTGCGATGTGGAGATTATAAAACAGATGGTCAGAATGACATTTTGAAATTACAAAACATAAGATGCCAAAATTTTGAAATGATGATAGTGTATTCATATGAGAAATCCTCTCAAGACCTTAACTGTACTACATACCCGAGTGATTATCAAAACCAAGATAGATTAATAAAGGCCTACTATCTGTGTAAGGTGCGATTGTTGAATACAAGTTTGCTGAGGACAGACGAACGGACAACGGGCGGGTCAGGTGAGCTAAAATAAAAAAAAATGGATTGAAATGAGCATTTTGATTGCAACTAAACAATGTAGGAATAAATAGTCCAACACTTGTTGATGTTTATCTAAAACAAGTACCATTAACATTCTACATAAAAAAAGTTATGTATTTGTTTTTGCTTCCTTTTCGCGTCTATCTATCCATCAAATACGTTCAATTGTTGTAATTCCCAATATTGTTAGATTATTTTATCCCATTTTCTCAATTATGATATATTATCTGTATATGAAAAATTATATTTATTTACATGGATTTGTTGTATTGTGTATTGGACCACTTACATTTTCTTTTGTGGTGAATAAAAGGATATGGAGTAAATGCACACGAGACAAAGTCTCTACAAAATACATGGTAAAAACAAGCAAAGGAACAACGCTTTTATTGTTGTTCTTCATCTTGAAGTCACCATGAGGCCTTAAACAATGAGCTTTGCTCATACCTCATAGTAAGTTCAAGACGGCCCCTAGCACCGGTTTAAGCGGAATTCTTTGCTAATTGTCGAGCAACGCTACATCCATGTTTTTCTTGGTCATGGGTGCGGGATTGTCAACAAACATCAATTAAACTGGCAAAGTGCTCTTACAATCATTGTCATCCTTTGCCCGACAAAAGCACTAGTGTCTTAAGCTAGTGGACAACTACAACATATAGACAAACACGCGGCACTCATCAAGTCGAATGTAAGGAAACTTGGCGTTATAAAATAGTGAGATGTGGGCACTTAAAACAGGTGGTCTGGATTACATTTCGAAATTACAAAAATAATTGCCAAAATTTGAAAGTATCAATAGTATATCCATATGAGAAATTCTCTCACGCACAAGTACACCATAACTGAAAAATATAAAGAGCATACATCTCTCGCACGGGGAATCTTTTTACGGACTACACACTGCAGGAGAGACAAACTCCAGTCGTAAATGGTGAATAAAAGGATATGGAGTAAATGCACATGAGACAAAGTCTCTACAAATACATGGTAAAAACAAGCAAAGGAACAACGCTTTTATTGTTGTTCTTCATCTTGAAGTCACCATGAGACCTTCAACAATGAGCTTTGCTCATATTGTAATAAAACTTAAGATTGACTGGGCTGAGTTTGCTTTAAACTTTGAACTGGGGTAAATCTACTTTTTCAGTGTAGTGCCAACATTAGGTGTTAAAAGATTACAATCAAATTAATCATTAATGATCATGTAGTTATTTGTGTAGTGAACACTTTTCAAAAACAAATAGTTTGTGATTTGTATGCCCCAAGATAAAAGTAGGAACATTTACCAATCAAACAATTATTGATCTATTAAAAAGATCACCCTGCATTTGGTCTATTGTACCTATTGCTGTTTTGGAATGATCAAATCCTGAATGACAAGTATCTCCGCCCAGTCGTCCTAAACTTTTCTTACAATACCTCATAGTAAGTTCAAGACGGCCCCTAGCACCGGTTTAAGCGGAAGTATTTGCTAATTGTCGAGCAACGCTACATCCATGTTTTTCTTGGTCATGGGTGCGGGATTGTCAACAAACATCAATTAAACTGGCAAAGTGCTCTTACAATCACTGTTATCCTTTGCCCGACAAAAGCACTAGTGTCTTAAGCTAGTGGACAACTACAACATATAGACAAACACAGGGCACTCATCAAGTCGAATGTAAGAAAACTTGGCGTTATAAAATAGTGAGATGTGGGCACTCAAAACAGGTGGTCTGGATTACATTTCGAAATTACAAAAATAATTGCCCAAATTTGAAAGTATCAATAGTATATCCATATGAGAAATTCTCTCACGCACAAGTACACCATAACTGAAAAATATAGAGAGCATACATCTCTCGCATGGGGAATCTATTTACGGACTCCACACTGCAGGAGAGACAAACTCCAGTCGTTAATGGTTAATAAAAGGATATGGAGTAAATGCACATGAGACAAAGTCTCTACAAATACATGGTAAAAAACAAGCAAAGGAACCACGCTTTTATTGTTGTTCTTCATCTTGAAGTCACCATGAGGCCTTCAACAATGAGCTTTGCTCATACCTCATACTAAGTTCAAGACGGCCCCTAGCACCGGTTTGAGCGGAATTCTTTGCTAATTGTCGAGCAACGCTACATCCATGTCTTTCTTGGTCATGGGTGCGGGATTGTGTCCGAGTACTGTGGAAAAATATATTTTTTTATTGTTTGTTTTTTTTTTTTCTAAATTTAAGATGTATCTAATGTGAGCAAAGTTTTGTCATTATCAAGTATTTGCGGACCAAAAGGGGAGAGTTTCAGACCAAATAAAAGGATATGGAGTTAATGTGCATGGGACAAAATTCTTATGAATACATTGTAAGATCAAGCAAACGGAACAACGCTTTAATTGCTGTTCTTCATCTTGAAGTCACCATTAGGCCTTCAACAAAGAGCAAACACTCTTACCTTACAGTTATTTCAAGAAATCCTTATCACCGGTTTGAGTGGGATTCACTTGCTAAATAACACAATACCGAAGTCACTGGTATTGTTTTTTCCTGCAGATGCCCATTTCGACAACTTATGTCTCTTCAGTGGAGATAAAATTAAAACAGTTGGAAGTCCATAAACTAAAATACGTATTAATACTGATAAATAACAAATAATCAATAGGATCTAAATATGAAAGCCAAAATCAGGTTAATGTTGAACAACGCCACATCAGAAGTTTGCCGCCTTGAAAATTAAAAAACAAATATATATAATTAGGATAAAACCAAGCATCAAATTCCAAAAATAAAATAAAGAGTGCTGTGAGGCAGTTCGTGAAAGCATAAATAAACAAACAAGTTATTCTTGTCGAACTGCGGTAAAAGGTAAAACAAAAAATATATACACATATAGAAACGTAAAAATGATTAAAAAACAAGAAAACAGAGGTGGGGATTGGCTAAGATCATCGACATTGATGTCTTCAAGAGCTGTGTTTTTTAAGACGGAATAATGTGGAACGAATAAGACCAACATCGGGAGTCGAAACATATTTCAAATTTATTCTGCATTGATTTCTGTTGAAAGTGTGCTTTAAAAGTAAATGAAATCAAAAATATTCAGTTCTCTATTATACAGACCCGTTTCTCATGAAATAACCGGCACCTTATTCGATGCTACCTCTATAAATTTGCAATGTCGGGTAGTGTATGTTAGAATGCAATGTCTGCTCGTGGTAGTCATAGAAAAAAAGAAGGAAAACGGCGAATGTGTCAAAGAGACAACGACAAAAAGGGGGTTATAACAACAAAATTTTCAATGAACTATGTGGAAAACCCATATCCAACGGCAGGACGGAGTCGGCCAATAAAAAAAGAGTAATCAAGTTTAGGGAAATAAACATGTTGTTTTTGAAAGGTCTGGTCATTAAACATTGTTGGCAATCGAGGTTGAGAAACGAAAAGCTCTATGCAGTATAAGGACCTTTTTAACATTTCTCCATTCAAATGTGGGTAATAACAAATTTACCGGACAAGCAAATCAGTTGAAATCAACAAATTGTAGATAGCAATGGTCCTTACTTGGTAAAGTGATTTTAAAAGAAATTGTGGGTAAAACTGTTTTTTTTTTTTTTTTTTTTTTTTTTTTTTTTGGCGCACCAAACCTCCGCGTCCAATGCGGCAACTCAACACCATATGCTTTTGAAAAGTCTAGNCCAGTAGTAAGTAAAAACGTGGACCCATTGAGGTCGTATAGAAGTTTAAATTTCCTATCATACATATTTCTTACAATTCCCCATGATGTCCCTGTTGTTTCTTCCACCTAAATGTTCATCTTATAAAATTTTTAATCGTCCTGATGTATCTGAAACATTGTTTACTGGGCGAAAAACTCCAACAAATCAAATAAACTGATAAACGCTCAGCATTTATATAGTTGTAGCACTAGCTGTATTAGTATTACCGCTGATGCAGTTCATTTTGGTTGTTCTTTCTTGAGAACACTATTTCGACAATGCAGATCATTGTGATGTGTTTACATGAAACGATTGGATATTGGTTTTTTAAGTAAAAAAATTCAAGGTTTTTGTTATCCGCTAGATTAGCTATAATTATTATTTCAAATGTACAAATACACAGATCATAACAGTTTTATAGTGTGAAGTGATAAACAATGCTCCTAGAGCAAATGAGAAATATCTGTTCTACTATATTACGCTGCATGGTCTCTATATTTCAGTTATGATGTTCTTGTTCTTGAGGACTTTCTCATAAAGATACTTTTGTAATTTGAAGATGCTTTTCTGACCAACTGTTTATAGTGCCCATATCTTATGATTTTATTTTACCAAGTTTTTTTTTTGCAATGTCCTCAATGAGCGCCTGTAGTATATGTTGTGATTGTGTTTTGTTAGTCTGTTCGTCTGGCAAAGGATGACAAAACACTTGTACGAACACTTTGCCAGTTATTTTTATGTTTGCTGACGATATCAAATCCATGACCAAATTAAACGATGCATGGTTGTAGACTTGTTCGACATCAAGCAATATACAACATGATATATTGCGCTTAAAAGGTGTTAACGGCTGTCTTGAACTTGAACTTACTCAAAGTTAATTATTGAGGACCTCATGGTGACCTCCAGAAAAAGAGCAACGTTAACAATGTTGTTCCATTACGTTGTTTTACCATCAATTGTTAGTGACTTTGTCCCATGTACATATATTCCGTATCCTTTCACGGTTAATTACATAACATTGATCAGATAACATGGATAATGTTTGGAAAAAAATGGGGGAACAACTTGTTCTAAATGTATTGAGCTCAGTGTTTTTCCTTTCACATATTTTTGCTTTAAGAAACAACTGCAGTAGAATACCGAAGGAAAAAGGGAAATGATGATTACAAAAATCGAAGTCCAAAGACATGGCAAAAACGGCAACAGAGAAAAATAGACAAAACAAGGACGTGAGACAGCCAAAAGGCACGGAAATAAAAAGACGACATTAAAAACTAAGCACCCATAGTGTGAACTCCCATGAAAACCGGCTGTGACATCAGGTGCTCCGGAAGGGTAAGCATGTCCTGCTCAACTAGTGGCACCCGTCACACTATCAGTGAGTCAATACAGGGTTGATTCAAAACCAGTTATGTTAAATCCGTGATGTATTTATGTTGTGGATTATTTTTGCTGAAAATTTTTCGTTTTTTGTTAGATGCTTTGACGTAAGCATAACTTTGGTTACATAAATGTTTTTTCTGGAAATTGTCACAGAATTTGTTAATTAACAATGTTAGTATTAGCATGAAAATTTTTTTTATATAAAAATCAGTGTATTTTACGAATAATGGCTTTAGCTCTTACCATCTTTAAACCTTTAAAAGTAACGGCATAAAACATACAGACAGGTATAACCGTATAACTTACTGTCTTAGACAGAAGACTTCATAAGTACTAGAACAAGCAAAACACATCAAAGCACTGTTCAAAATGATTGAGCATGTGAAGTGCAACATACAGTAGACAAAACAGTTCAACCAAAAAAAACACATCACTGAAAATATCTTCGTAGTTTATAAAAAGTAAATTGTTACAAAAAAGGAATGCGAAATATCTCATATTCTTATATACAGCTAACAAAATGAGTCGATTCAAATACATCGGCAAAAGAAATACCGAAGCAAGAATGAGGAAAGGGGGAAACCTAAAACCATAAATCCAAAATCACGGCAACCCACATCCAACATGAATCGAGACAGTATGACAAAGACAAAACAAACAAAAAAAAATGAACAAGAACGCCACATAACTAAAGCACTAGCAGTGCGAACCCCTACAAAAACTGAGGTATCATCAGGTGCTCCAGAAGGGTAAACATGATCTGCTGTATGAATGGCACCCGTCACACTGCCAGTGTGAAAAGTCCGGTTTGGTCACAGTCGGTGTAAGTCAGTCCAGTAATAAACTCTGGGTCCACACAAAGACATATGTTCTCACTTGTCAAAAAGAAACATTGTAACGATCTGTCAAACCATGGTGACGACCGTAAAATTTCTGTAGTGACAATTGCAACAGTGAGTGAACATACCCTTGATGTTTAAGGTTTTGAGACGGTGATTTCGCTGTGTTCACAAAATTGCTGTACAAACTACAGGCACGGCAATATTAAATGAGTTATGAAATGTAAACGTCATATGCCGGAGATGTGGGGATATTGCTGCTCAAAAACGGGAAATTAATATGTAAACAGTTATATTGATAAGTCTTTTTTCATTCGCTGAGTAATACATAGCTTTGTCCTCACAAAAACAGGATAACAGTAAACACCTACAATGGCCGGGAACTACAATCACATGCCACAATTCACAAGCGAACTGCACTAAAAAACAATAATGAAGACAAGAGACAAACATAAATAACGATAGGAACTAGTGATAGCCGGACTTGGTACCGGCACTAGCAAATGCCAGTGGTAGGGTTAAATCGGTATAAGGATACCCGAACCTCCCCTTTCTCTATTCCGTTTCCCTACAGTATGATAAATATGCGAATAAAACGCAATACATGTAGACTACTTACTCAATGACCACTATCTTGGAAAAGAAAAGTAAATGACAAAACAAAATTTAGAATGATGGGTCAAAGAGCGCTCGCCGATAAATTGCCGGCTAGCTCAAGGAACCTAGTCTACTGGTAAAACACTGTTGCACTACGGAAGAAAAATCAAACTCAAAACTCCCCGAAAGGTTTGATAAAGAGTCGTCATGTATTTCAGTAGACATCGGCAGTATCAGTGAGAGGCCAGTATATATGTAGTCTTCAGGTCACTAGAATGCAAAGCCAATATCCCCACATCTCTTGCCATGCCTGTAGTTTGTACAGCGATTTTGTCAACAGAGCCAAATTACTGTCTCAAAAACTTATAAAGAAGGGTATGTTCACTCTGTGTTTTAATTGTCAAAACAGAAGTTTAACGATCGTCACTACGGTTCGACAGACCGTTACAATGTTTCAATTTCACATCTTTGTGTGGGTCCTGAGTTTATTACCGGAATGACTTACACAAACTGTGACAAAACCGGACTTTTCAAACTAGCAGTGTGACGGGTGCCACGCGTGGAGCAGAACATGCCTACCCTCCTAGAGCACCTGATGAGCCACTTCCGCTTTATTTAAAAACCAATTAGAAATGGCAAAAAAAAAAACAATTTTTGAAAAAAAATTGCCTTTTTGGGCTTATTTCTTGACATTATGTTTAGGATCCCACTAGTAATTTTTGAAAAATGAAGATGAATCTACTAAAAGCAACCATTCTACTATATAAAAACAATCAGACAATCAAGTTTTGACGAATTTTTCAAAATGAGAAAATAAGTGGGCCAAAAAAGGCCCTTATCGAACCTTGTCCTTTTTTTCGTGGTTTCCCAAATGTTTTTCTCCAATCTGCACTGAATGGACATTAGTTGTCGAAATAAGTATCTGTAGAAATAAAATTGGTAGTAACTTCGGTACTTCGGCAAACGAATACTAAAGCAAAAATGACAGAATCGGGAATTCAAAAATAAAAAATAAAAAATTGAGTAATACAATTGTCTTTCGGATGTCTTGAATATGGCCATCTATATGATTTTAACATACAGGTTAAGAAATTAAATGAATACAACGGCAAACGGATGCCGAAGCAAAATTGAGGAAAAGGGAAATTCCGAATCGAAAATCCAAAATAACGGAAATTCATATCCAACTCGAACTGAGACAACATGACAAAGACAAAACGAATTAACACAATTGAACAAGAACAACACAAAACTAAAGCACTACATGTAGCAGTGTGAGGTCCAACAAAAAAAGTGGTATCATATGGTGCTCCAGAAAGGTAAGCATTATCCTCTTCATGCGTGGCACCCGTCACACTGCCAGTGAAAAGTCCGGGTTTGTCACAGTCGGTGTTTGTCTGGATCTACCCAAAGATATATATTTTCATCTTTGAAATTGAAACACTGTTAAGGTCTGTACAAAGAGACGACCGTTAAAGTGCTTTAATTGCCATGTAATTTTAACACAGCTACTTGCACCCTTGGAGAACAAAGAGTCTTGAGTAGCTTTACATTTTTGATCAATACTTTTCTATTGATTGCATTGTAATGTTTACCATATTTATGATTATGATTGAACATAAAAATGCTGCAAACTTGTGTCAAAAATTTACTCACGAGAAATGTACGTTCTACGCAAGTTAGTTACCCAGAACTCATTGTTCTCTCGGTATTCTACTGCCGTTTTTTTTTTTTTTTTTTTTTTTTTTTGCAAAGTTATATTATCCTCTTTTTCACTTCACCCACAATTTTAGTGACAAAAAATTCCATTTCAATAATTTATTAGTATTGGTTATATATCGTCGTGTATTGTAAAGTCGAGAGTATTGTAAAGTCGAGAGTATTGTAAAGTCGAGGGTCATCTATTTTGCATATTCATTAGATGACGTTAAAGCCATTGTTTGACCCAGGATTGTCAAACTGTAAAAGTGATGTCTGAGTTTTAAATTAATACAAATATCTGTTCAAAATCAATATTTTAACAGGTAAACACAAAGAAAACCTGAAAGATGCCAATTTCCGCCATTTTTGTTAATGTCCATTTTTAGGAATCTTATTTTGGTTATTTTTAGAGCACCTAGGTCACCAAGGTCATGAAAGACATGGTCAGTTGATTAATTTGCATATCTGGGTCAAAGAATTTATGGCTGAAATTGAACTTATATTACAAGTAATTTGAGAAAAATTTCTTGCAAAACATATCACTTTTTATTCTTTTTACCTTTCACAATGTAAAAAGTGTGACTATGAGTGCAACAAAAATATTTGGTGTTTTTAATGACTGTCTTTCTGAGGTTGACCCCAACTTTCGTTTCATTACACCTGACCATGTGACAAAACATGATGGATAAAAGAAAGAATTCAGATTGCATTAGGCAAATTAAATAAGCAGTTGAAAAGTCTCTAGCAAATATATTTTTCCTCTGGTGGGAATTTTAGTACAGTGCCATACTCTAAATATTTTGTGGCACTGAAAATAGATTCATCACTGCTTTTAATTTTGATTGTCAGTACATATAATGTTCTTCATAATGTGCCATTTTAATCTTTCATTTATCTTCACCACAGCATGCAAATATGGAGTCTCGACTTTACATTTCACTACCAAAATCGTAGTGGAAATGCCCTCCCACTTTCTGAAGGGCTTTTAATAACCTTCTAAGTATGTAGAAATAATTAAATCTGTGCCAAAAAGAGTGAAAGTATATTTAATATTTATATTGTAATTTACAGGATTGTTGAAATTAATTTAGAATTGTTTGAGACAAAATGGTCTTGCGGTCTCGACTTTACGATACACGAGGATATGTTGTTTTGAATATATTATTGTATTGATGCTTACTATATTTTTACCCAGAAATCACTGAATACATCCAAACGTTCTAAATTAATAGAAAAAATATCAGGACTTAATGTTTTTTAGTCAATCCGAAAATAGAAAAGGTAATAAAAATAAAGATAATATTCTGAGAAACATGATATTAAGGCCACAAAAAGAACTGTGTACATTTGTGTATTTTGAAAATATTTATCTATTTACTTGTTTTGCATTTGAATTTACAAATGAAAATATCCCATGGTACAATATTATATGTATCGAGGATAATCATTATTATATAAATGGAATTATTATAATATAACACTCCATTGGAATAAAAAGTGTTTTTGCACGGCTAGGGATGACAAATTTGCCTTTTGTTGCGCTGTTGTTCTTCTCAAACGTTTAAAACTAACCTTACTTTTAGCTCAGACGTGCTAAAATGATGAAAATTTTTAAGATATATTAAAAAATTATGGCACCTCCTCGAGATCAACAATATGGGGTTAAGCGAAGCAATAAAGTAATATTGAAGGAGTTGTTACCCGAGTTCAATATTATCTTACGCATTCCATTAAACCCCATATTGATCGAGCATAGAAGTGCCATAATTGATTTGTTATATTTGATTGACATGGATTAAGGCTTTGATGACAAACAAAAGAGGAGTGGTATATATCTTGTGGGTGTGGAAGGGGCATGGCTTGGAAATGTAAATCCAAGAAAGTGTGATTATTGTTCACCTCAGGCTGAAGACCCTCAGGTGAGATCAAGATGTAGACAGAAATAAAAGTACTGTCCTTGATAAACTGGAGTTTTCTGTGTATCGTGTGCGTTTTTGTCACATGTACATTCACTCCATATCCTTTCACATTTTCCAATATTATTTATCATGATCAACTATGCAATACATCGGCAAACGAATACCAAAGCAAGAAAAGGAAAGGGGAAATTCTAAAATCATAAATCCAACATCACGGCAATTCACAGCAACACGAATTAAGGCAGTATGACAAAGACAAAACAAATAAACAAAAATGAACAAGAACGCCACAAATAAAGCAGTAGCCGTGTGAACCCCTATAAAAACTGAGGCATCATCAGATGCTCCGGAGGGGTATGCATCATCTGCTCCACGCGTGGCACCCGTCACACTGCCAGTGAAAGTCCGGTTGTGTCACAATCATTGTTAGTCAGTCCGGTAACAAACTCTGGATCTACCCAAAAATATCTGTTCTCATTTATAAAACAGAAACATTGTTACGGTCTGTTGAATCGTGGTGACGACCGTAAAACGTATGTAGTGACAATTGCAACAGTGACTGAACATACCCTTGATGTGTAAGTTTTTGAGACAGTAATTTCGCTCTGTTGACAAAATCGCTGTACAAACTACAGACGCGGCATTAGCGAATGAGTTGTGAAATGTACACGCCATATGCCGGAGAAGTGGAAATATTACTGCTCAAAAACGGGAAGTTCACTATTGGAAAGTCGAAGTCATCACGCTTGTCGTAAAGTTTTGTTTTCCGACGTCCAGAGTTGTCAATGTAGAGGTATAGGTCCAGGTATGATGCTGATGATGGTATATCAGTAGTCTCTTTAATTTCGAGTTCATTTGGGTATATAAGATGAAGGTCATCCTTAAATTGAGGATTGTTCAAACCTATATAACTAAAACTGAAATTAAAGGATTTGGCTAGCTTATTGTCTTTTTTTCTGAACTAGCCCTTGTATGAACCTGGCTTCATACGAATAAAGAAAAAAAATCTGCTAAAAGAGGTGCACAATTAGTTCCCATAGGTATCCCTATTGTCTGCTGGAAAACTTGTCCTTCAAATATGATATCAATCAATAATTCCAGCATTGCAATGACATCCTCCTCTGTATACTTTTTGTGTGAATCAGTGTGATGTTTAACAAAATAGGCCTTTTCTTTATCTATCACTAAATATGAATATCTTCTTTCAACCTTTTTAGTACAGAAAGACTGGTGCATTATATCCCGGTGTACTGACTTTAGCTTATCGTTTTGAAGAGTAGTA
>MJUU01060305.1:35979-53635 GCA_002080025.1 Modiolus philippinarum
TGCTTTTTACAAAATTTCGCAAATGTACCTTCGAACACTAAGAATCAATTATCTCTTAAACCACTGGGAGAATTTTCATAAATCCTACTAAACAAACGTTCAGTATGAAAGGTGGATGGCATCTATCCAACAGTAAAATTTTATAATGGCTTGGATTTTCAAAATGAAAAAAGTGAAATGGTATAGTACGCCATAATTAGAAAGTAAAATATAAAAAATAAAAAAAAAAACGAAACATCTAAAATGACAAAAGGGAGAAAGAAAGGTTATTTGCCCTACGTTTCTGTCGTATCGATTTCGACTACGAGCTACCGGGCAGAAATACGGATCCATAAAAATGTTAAAATGACGAAAGTATATGCAGACCTAATAGCGTGTCACAGATATTACCTTTAAAAATGGTCCAAAATCCTGAACGTTATCAAAAACTAATAAACATTTGCTACTATACAAACATTGAATTTCAATACAGGAATAATATTATAAAATGGACTGTATCTTTACATTCATGCCGAAGGGGGGGGGGGGGGGGGGGGTTTCCACAAATCACAATCAAATGAAGAAAAAAATGTTTGGAGAACGCAATGCCTCGTACAGTACAAAGACCTCATCTAAATAAGACACGCTAAAGGTAGTAAAAAAGGTTAAATTCCCTGCCCCTTTCCATTTCTTCTATTTTCCGCCGGCAATCAAAATCTCGTACCAGTTGTCCCTTTCCCCTTTATATCTTATATTTTTTTTAATTGATTGACTTGTTTTCGTCCTGATATAGCTGAAATATTGCTCACTGGACGTGAACCTCTAATAAATCCATCAATATTTAAGTAGAAGTTTTTTCTTTCCAGTGAAGACAAAATCAAAGATTGCATGTTCAAGCTTTCATCTTATTGTTTAACTCGGATCACAAGACATCTAATTTAAGGACAGTTTTCTGCAATGGCTTTATGAATATGCTTTGTATAATGACATGCGAAAAAGGCAGTAAGTTTAGGTTGGTATTCTATATCGTCATTAATTCGTAAAATGCGATCTAGTTGTGTTGATCTGATAATGAGATGAACATTTACTTCTAACAATTTTTTGTTGTCGGGTAATTGAAACGGTCTACATGGTACAAGGAAATCACAATCTCTAATATTTATCATTCATAACTTTAAAAGGAAGTAATTGTCAAAAGCCGAAGTCCCTGAGACAAAAAGACAAATCAGGTGGAAACCACAAAATGTCGACCGTAATGGTCCTTACTTGGTATAGGTATATCAAGCTTGCTTTGTGGTGCTCCATACCGCCCCCCCCTTTCCATAGCGGTTGTGTCCGGTATAAAGTAAAAAGCAACTGCCTTTGAAACGTCGTAGACAGTTAAAATAATGACCATCCGAGTGCTAAGTAAAAGTTTCTATAAATAATGCCTAATT
This sequence comes from Modiolus philippinarum, assembly GCA_002080025.1. NCBI lineage: Eukaryota > Metazoa > Mollusca > Bivalvia > Mytilida > Modiolidae > Modiolus > Modiolus philippinarum. The sequence continues at coordinate 37,395 of MJUU01060305.1, forward strand.
ATTGTCAACTCTAATACTGGCAAAATTACAATGAACAAATACAGATAAATAACATAAATGTACCTTTGACAAACTCCCACTGATTCCTGGGAAGGTTAAAATAAAATGGAACAATAATTGTGTTCTTGTTCTTCATCTTGATGTTACCATAAGGCCATAAATGTATCATATACGTTTGTAGTAATTTTTTTCTATTTATTATTATTATTATTATTATTATTTGTTGTATTTTTAAATATACCAACAAATACTTGTAAAATTGAATAAAGTATTGCAAAGTTACTATATTTAGTTTCTGCATATGGTCATTTTGACATCTTATGTCTTAAAAGTGCAGATTATATCACAAATACTTGAATTACGCTCAAAACGATGCCAATGGACGTCTTGAACTTACTATGAGGTATGAGCAGACCCTATTGTTGAAGGCATGATGATGACTGTAAGATGAAGAACAACAATGAAAGCGTTATTCTATTTGTGTGTTTGTAGAGACTTTGTCCCATGTACAGTTACAAGTACTCCATATCCCGTCATTGCTTAATTTGGAAGACCATAAACCGAACATTTAAAAATCTGAAAGAAATCAAATAACTAAAAATATTTTAATGACAAGCCAACATCAGCTAGGAAAAGAGCTATGCATGAGGGAGATACTCCTTAGTTATAAGCAAAATTTTCTACAATTTAAGTATACTGCACGTTTCCAAATAGAACCAAACAAAATCACAAGCCAGTGGTTATAAATAACAAAATACCAAAGTAACAGTAAATTTTGTTTCTGCATATAGAGACAATAACGTCTTTTTATACCCCCCGCAAACGAAGTTTGGGGGTATATAGGAATCACCATGTCTGTCCGTCTGTCCGTCTGTCCGTCCGTACCCTTTCGTGTCCGGAGCAGAACTTTTGTACCGTAGCACCTAGGATTATCAAACTTGGTGTGTGGATGCATCATGGGAAGACGTTGTGTCGCGTACCAGATTTAGGTCACTGTGACCTTGACTTTGACCTTTAACTTTTATGATAGTAAAACAATGTGCATTTCGTGTCCGGAGCAGAACTTTTGTACCGTAGCACCTAGGATTATGAAATTTGGTGTGTGGATGCATCATGGGAAGATGATGTGTTGCGTACCAAATTTAGGTCACTGTGACTTTGACTTTGATCTTTGACCTTAATGATAGTAAAACCATGTGCATTTCGTGTCCGGAGCAGAATTTTGTACCGTAGCACCTAGGATTATCAAACTTGGTGTGTGGATGCATCATGGGAAGACGATGTGTCGCGTACCAAATTTAGGTCACTGTGACCTTGACTTTGAACTTTGACCTTTATGATAGTAAAAGCGTGTCCAGAGCAGAACTTTTGTACCGTAGCACCTAGGATTATCAAACATGGGAAGACGATGTGTCGCGTTCCAAATTTAGGTCACTGTGACCTTGACTTTGACCTTAATGATAGTAAATCCTTCCTAATTTTGTGCCGAAAGCTTGGTTAAATCAGGTTTGTATCCACCGAATTATATATTATTTAATGCATTACCCTTTAAATAAAGTACATGTACCAGATATGAACTTATTGGAATAATTTCAGTCCTGACAGGCTTTATTTCTGTTAGATTTACTTTCCAATTACCATGTGGCTAAAGGTCAAATTTCAAAATGACATGCCTTTGTACTCAAATGCAGTTACGGGGGGTATCAGTCTGGCTTTGCCGACAGTTCCAGTTTAAGATAAACGATATGAATATTTGAAAATTGCCCACAAGTTAAAATATCAATAAATGATGCTGTGCTTAGTATTTTTCATAAGAACATCAGTTCTGATATCAGTTAATAGAATTCCTAAATGGGTTTACATATATTGTGATGTTTCATTCTAGACTTGCAGTTTCTAGAATTATCAGTTTATACTGGGGAATTAATAAAGTGCAGATAAACTTTATGTTTTACATTAGAAACGTTTTCATAATATTCAGAAAATTGGGTCTTTGAAGTGATATAATGTCAGATGCCTCTGAGTCGTATTCTAAATTTCGAAAACTCATCAAATGTTCATTTCTGATAGAAGTCGTCAAGTTTCTGTAAATTAAAATCATATAAATTTAATATAAATGCCTACTGTGTTTCTTCTGCAAAACGGTAAAATCATATTTCGATCTTTAATAGGCATTTCTTATTACAAATGCAAACTAGGTTGATAATTTCAGTTTTATTTTGTGTTTTTTTTTAATTTTATTTTAAAACTATTAATTTAATACAAACGTACAATTAAAACAATTTTTATAGAATTTCATTACTTTTGATATTACAACTTCGCAACTTAGTTTTCATTTTAGCTTCAAGACGCAATTTGATTTCCAGATTCCAAGCATTTTCTTTTTATTTACCCTGTTAGAAACACATATGTCTAAATTTTAATTTTTAGCAAAATCAAACACATGATAGATTAGTTATCGAAATAATAATCAACATTAGTGTAAAGGATGGGTTGCGATAAGGCCGTTTTCCGGCCCAACGTGGATATGAATAATATACGGTCAAAAGTTAAAACATGTATCTGTACTAACTAGTCAAATGATAAAATATTCAAACTGCGCATGTGCAGGTCACCTTACAACAATTTTTCACAAAGGTGTGAAAACCCAAATTCTCTATGATCTACGTCGGAAAAACTTCTGGCAATTAGCCAATATGGCAAAGTTGTATATTACTTTTGATAAATACTTATCAGAAAATATACATAGCATCCAATTTAGTGCTCAACATAATTGTTTCGGCTTATAAAATGCAAAAGTAGATCACTGAAGCTGACTTTTGGAAAAGTTTAAAAATACTATGGCAAGCATAACAATAAAAGTTAAAGAAACGTGGATACAACGATGTAAGACTCGTTTAGATTGCCATAAACAACGCACGACTCATTATAATACATTATTAGATGATAAAAATATTTGTTTAGTTCGGTTCTCACTTGAAACCGAAAGTGGTCCAAATCGAGGACTGCTACAAGGGGACCCTATGAGTGCTCAACTATAACTTAAAAAATGATTGTTTTTGCTTTTAGGGGGTATTTAAATTTGAAAATATATGCATAAAATGTAAAAACAAATGGTAAACGTCTTGAAAGGTTGACATTTAGATATACATGTAGATAGAATAATTTTCACATGGAAAGTCGCAGAAAATAACTTAGACATTGACATAAAGTCACATGGTAGTTACACGATTTGGGAATAAAACAAGAAATGATGATTCATAGCTTATAGCATGTAATTAAAAACAGATCACTAGTATTAGCACGTATTTTTTTGGTCCAAATGATAGTTTTAAAATTGCTTTTTAAACCTGAGTAATCCGACATCTTGTATAATCGGACACATTCTTATGGTCCCACAGTGTGTCGGATTAGACAGGTTCAACTGTATACATTTTACCATGCACAAAGCGGTAATTATTTCATACCATCAGTATCATAACTGTACGCTGGTACCTATAATGCTACATATATTAAACATGGTTTTCAATATTAATAAAGGGCTACGCGAAGCACAGCATGATACGACCGCAGCATGTCGACCAATGAAATTTGAACGAGTGCAATTTAAAGTGAATGTGGAAATAGTTAAGAGTTTGTCACAGTAATTTGGTGACACAATAAGTAGCTTGACACAGTAATTATCTGGACACAAATTAGGGAGCATAAAAATAGCTCTTTTGGTCCCTGAAAGCTCCGAAAATGTACCAATTCTGTTAAATCTGATGACATACTACTTACAGCTTACATCAAGATGAATCCAAAGAAAGAAATCCCATCGAAATCCGATTAAAATCAATGATTTAACGTATTTTCAAAAATTCCAATTTCGGTCCCATTGACCCCGTATAGTTAGGAAACGGTAGGAGATACGCAAAATATGTTGACATACTACCAAGTGCTTGAGATAAAAAGGAATCTACAGAAAACAAATCTGATCGAAAGCCAATTAAAAATCAGGTTATCTATATTTTGAAAGTTGCAACTTTAGCCCCTTTGACCCTTATAGCCCAGAAGCCTAAGAGATGTGAAAAATCAGGAATCTATAGAAAAAAAAATCTCAATGAAATCCCTTGAAAAACAGAAATGTTAGGTAATCTGAACATTTGTAATTTTTTTATAAGGATCCATTGGAAAACTGCATCAAAATCGGACAAGAAATTAAGAAAATTGAATGTTTGAGATGCACCCCTTTGGGGCCCTATTCATCTCATGAAAAGTACATAGGACATGAAATCCGTTGGCATTCCACTGATTGGAATTTTTCTCAAGAGCACACTGAATATTAACCCATCAAAATCCGATGAATAATACAAATTCTACAGCCGAATATGTGAAAACACAAATTTTTGCCCTTTTGACCCCTTTTTCAAAAACGGGAGGGTCACAAAACCCAAAACCTATTACAGCCTACCTTTTGTGCCAAGGAACATCGTGTTGAAATTTCATAAGGATTGGACAACTCGAACTTAAGTTAACGATCAACTACAAAACAACTACGCCGACGCCGACGGCGACGTCAGCGCCATACCATTATACGACCTAAAGAATTTTGCGGTCGTATAAAAATATGAAAAGAAACCTACTTAATACTATAATTATTCATTTTAAAATAGGTTTTGTAATGAAAAAATATGTTTTCTTTTCAACCTCAGGACAAAGACCGATAACCCATTTTATCAGTATTGGCAAACTGCCAAATAAATAAAATTGATTATAACTTGAGAAATTACTGCATTTAGCATTTCTAAAATGACTTGGTTGCGTTGATACCTTTTTATTTATACGAGTAATACATAAACGAGTAATATTGGTTAATTTTGACTTTTACGGTAAGTCATTTGGGGTTGAAAATTTTTGCATTTTTTCATGTTTTTCAACATGACCTGAACGTGGACTCAGGTTGATTCTTTACATAAATAATACCCTATGTATAATGCATTTATGGTGTAAATATGAAGCTGGGTCTAAATGAAGGTCATAGTTAAATTTGATTTGAAACGTGATCCATTGGAAGCCTTTTCTCATAGGCCCAATGTTAATTACCCTTGATAGGGGAGTAAAAGAACATAGATTTTATCGAATATTTGTCAATAGATCAAATTATTAGTGTATATTCTAAATAAAAGGAATATTATGCTTTATAAATACATAAGAAATGATAAGTTTCCATGAAGAAAATAATTTTGATATCCCTTTAGGCCGATTTAGCATCTTATCGCAACCCATCCTTTGATCTCAGTTGGCGATTGATCAATCATGTAAATGTTTCGTGTCAGTTTCTAGAAATAGTGCAACCGGATGTTGATGAAATTAACACCTGCATCATTGTCTAGGGAACTGGTTTTTGCACTTTTATGACTAAGATAACTCAATTTATTTATAATATGACATTTTTATCAAAAATATTAAACCCAACATCCTTTTCAATGAATGGCACAATGATACACATAGCAACAATGATAGCAACAAAATTGCCGCATATTTGAGACTGGAGACCACGGCGGTCGCTTTACCTCAAATAAATTGAGTAGAAATTAGAGAAACAATCTCTAAAAAAAATGTTTACCGGTTTATTGTCCCCCGCCGCAACGCGAACAGAGGGACATGGTAATGGTCGGCGTCCGTGCGTCTGTGCGTCTGTGCGTCCGTGTGTCACGTTTTTTTGTGGGCGCAACTCCTCAGGCACCGCTGGTCAGAATTCATTCAAATTTTACAGCATTGTTAGTGACTATTAGTACTAGATCATATCGCATCGCCATTTTGATTCGTCAAATTTTGTCGGAGTTATGGAACTTTGATTATTTCGACATTGTTATACAACGGCAAATCTTGTAGACGCAACTCCTCAGAAACCGCTGGCTAGAATTCATTCAAATTTTACAGGATTGTTAGTCACCATTAGTACTAGATCATATCGTATCGCCATTTTGATTTCTCAAATTTTGTGGGAGTTATGGGACTTTGATTATTTCCACCTTGTTTTACAATGGTAGATCTTGTGGACGCAACTCCCAAGAAACCGCTGGCCAAAATTCATTCAAATTTTACAGAATTGTTAGTCACTATTAGTACTAGATCATATCGCATCGCCATTTTGATTTCTCAAATTTTGTGGGAGTTATGGGTCTTTGATTATTTCGACATTGTTATACAACGGCAAATCTTGCGGATGCAACTCCTCAGAAACCGCTGGCCAGAATTCATTCAAATTTTACAGGATTGTTAGTCATCATTAGTACTAGATCATATCGCATCGCCATTTTGATTTCTCAAAGTTTATTGGAGTTATGGGACTTTGATTATTTCCACATTGTTATACAACGGCAAATCTTGTGGACGCAACTCCTCCGAAACTGCTAGTCCGAATTCATTCTAATTTTACAGGTTTGTTAGTCACCTTATGCACAAGATCATATCGCATAGCCATTTCGATTCATCAAATTTTACAGGAGTTATGGGACTTTATCGACTTAATGCATGCTACACATTAGGAACACTTTGTGGGCGCAACTCTTCGGAAACCACTGAACGGATTATGCTGAAATTTTGCTTGAACATTTGCCACCATATGTACTTGATCATATTATGCTGCCATTTTGATTTGACAAATTTTACGGGAGTTATGGGACTTTATCGACTTAATGCATACTACAACATAAGAAGACTTTGTGGACACATCTCCTCAAAATCAAATTAAGGGATTTTGCTGTAATTTTGCTTGGCTGTTTGCAACCTAATGCAGTTGATCATATCCTGGCGCCATTTTGATTCGCAAAATTTAACATGCGTTATGGGACTTTATCGACTTTACTGCAGCGGCGGGGGACATAGCTACGCGTAACAATCTTGTTACGATAATTTCTCACATCGCGATAGTTAAATTTTCACATTTTAATCCTCGAACTTTAAAATATGAAAATTAACTATCTCGATGTGAGAAATATACTTATAAACTAGAGTCCATATATAGATAAACATTTATTTGATGCTTCTGTGTTATAACCCACAAAGTACATTAACTGCTGAAATAAAGATTTCAATACCTACAACATGTACAATTGGGGAAGTTCTAACCTTGGTTCTAAACAAACAACTAAAGAATATCTCTCTCCTTCTATAAATTTTGGAGTTATTGTAATCTCCTCAGCGTCTTTTATTCTGATTATTCTTTTTCAGCTCACCAGACCAAAAGGGTTACTGTGAGCTATTGCTATCACCAAGCGTTCGTCGTCCGCCCGATAGCTTTATACATATTGATCGTCTCCTCTGAAACCACTGAATAAAATTCAACCAAACTTTACAGGAATGATGTAGGGAGGTCCTTAACGAAGACTGCTCATTTCGTTTCAATCTAATAAAAATATGGCCCAAGCGCGAAACATAGATGTAATATAAGCTACTATGGAAAAATCACATTTTCATGTTCTCCACTGGAACAACTGAAGCAGATTCAACCAAACCTTACAGGAATGATATATTATTGTCATTTACAAAAATTGCTCATTTTGTTTCAATGCGATAAAACAAACATGACCACCAGCACGGAAATTGTTTTAACATATGACCCCATGGAAAAATCACATGTTCATTTTTTCTCCGGGAACCACAGAAGCAAATTTAACCAAAACTTTACAGGAATGGTTTAAGGAAGGTCTTTTACAAAAATTGCCAGTTTTGTTCTGATCCGACAAAAAACATAGCCACCAGAGCGGAACATAGTTTTAAGATAGGACCGTATGTAAAAATCATATTTTCATGTTCTCCTCTAGAACCACTGAAGCAAATTCAACCAAACTTCGCAGAAATAATGTATAGAAGGTCCTTTATAAAAATTACTCATTTTGTTGTGATTTGATAAAAACATGGCCCCAGCACCGAACATAAATTTAAATAAGACTTTGGGGAAAAAATCACATTTTCATCTCCTCTGGAAGGAAATTTAACCACACCTAAGAATGATGTACGGGAGTTCCTGTATAATTTTTGCTCATTTTGGTTTGTTTCGATAAAAACATGACCGCAAGCCCCGAAAATAGTTTAACGGCAGGCCCTATGGGAAAATAACATTTTCATCTTCTCCTCTTGAACAGCTGAAGAAAATTCACCCAAACTTTACAGAAACAACGGCAGCAGAATACCGAAGGAACAAGGGAAGTGATGTGAAGGAGGTCCTCTACAAAGATTGTTCAATTCCTTTCGCCGATAAAAACATGGCTGAAAAAACTTAACATAGTTTAACATTAAACACTTTTGGAAATCACATTATCATATTCATCTGGAACGACTGAAGCAAACTCAATCAAACTTTACAAGAATTGTATGTATTGGAAGTCTTTCAAAAGATTTGCTCACTTCATTCCAATCTGATCGAAAACATGGCGGCCAGCGCTGAACATTGATTAACATTGACCTACATTGGAAAATGATAATTTTTGTCATGTACTCTGTAACTATTTAAACAAATTTAACTAAACTTAATTGGAATGGTGCATGGAACGTCCTTTACAAAGAGGCTCATTTCATTCTGATCCGATAAAAAACATGGGCCAGCACTTCACATAGTTAAACATTGGATCCTGATGGATCGACTTCTTATCATCTGCTCTGAGATTTCAGAGGAAAAGACTTAATTTGGCTGGAACTATGTATTGAAGGTATGTTTTACTCATTTTGGGAAGATGCTACAAAACATGGCTGAAAGCGCTAAAATAGCATTGGACCATATGTAAATATAATCATTTTCATTTAATAAACTGTACAGCAATGATGTATGAAAGGTTTTGTTCACAAAAATTGCTCATTTCAATTGGTTTCAATTGACTTTCAGATGAGAACATATTCCCGAACATCAGACCCTTTAGGGAAAAACATCACTTTTGGTCATCGGCATACCCATGGCTTAATAGCATTTTGTCAAGTTAGTGATGCAGATTCAGTCCTGAGTTATAATATGTATTCGTATATAGTGTTAGATATGGTAATCTGCATAAACTAAATTTACAATAACTTCTGTGATAAGTTGTTTGATTATATCTACACTGAAGGGATATTCTTTTTCGAAATGACTTTCTGTAGATCAACATTTACTGCAATGTCGGTTATGCAATAAAGTAAGTGAGAACCGAACCGTCAGTCTGAAAAGAACAATCCAAGGACAATGGCAACGTCGGAAAAACGAAGAAACGAAGACATAAGATGAGCACGGCACAGAAAAGAAAATGAAGACACGCACATATACAAAAATGAACAACACGGACCCAATAAAAACCATGGGCGAGATCAGGTACACCGGTAGAGTAAGCATCTCCTGCTTCTTATAAGACACCCGCCGTATTGAACATGTCAACTCCGGTAGTAAAGTCGAATCAAATAGAGGAAAAACAAACTTTATCACAATATCAAACAATATCACATCAGAATCCTTGTCAGGATTTCATTAAAGAACTGTTATTGAAAGTGAACTGCATCTAATTTATCGGTCTCTCAAGACAATTTAATCTTCCTTCCATTAATATTAGGGAATTGGAGATAAATGCTTTAAAAATTAAGTGACTAGATTTTTGAAATAGCTAATTAGAAATGAATAGTGTGACAAATTATTTCCTCAAAATGTCGACAGAAAATAAAATGAACGTTAGTTTCTGCTGTGTGTGCATTGAAAAGAAGTTATGTAAGTTGAAAATAAAATGTAGATGATCTCATTTTTGATAAAAAAAATTTAAGTATACTCAAATAGATATCACCAGCACATTCTTATACGTTCTCTACATAATCAATTCAAACAAAAAGGACAGCAAATATACACAGTGAATTTTTTCGTTTTTTAGTTTTGTTTAATTTGCTTCAGTGGTTTCAGATAAGAAAATGTGATTTTTCCAATAGTTTTCAATGTTAAACCTAAGCTGGAGGCCATGTTTTTGTAGGATCGACACAAAATGAGCAATCTATGTAAATCACAGTCCATTCATGATTCCTGTAACGTTTAGTTGAATTTTGCTTTGTCCGTTTTAGAGGAGAAGATTAAAATGTGATTTTCCCACGGGGTAAAATGTTTAAACTAGGGTCCAATGTCAAACCTAAGTTCCTCAGTAGCAGCCATGTCTTTTGTCGAATCGGAACGAAATATGCAATCTCAGACCTTCCACACATTATTTCTCTTAAGGTAGGTTGAATTTGCTTCAATAGTTTCAAAAGGGAAGAAAACCTGATTTTTCCCATAGGTCCAATGTAAATGTAAATTCCGTTCCACCGGATCAGATTAAGTGAGCAATCTTTGTGAATTACCTTTTATACATCACTCATGTAAAGATTGATTGAATTTACTTCAGTGGTTTCAGAGGAGAGGACGAAAAAGTTATTTTTTCCATAGAGTCCTAAGCTATACACAAGTTCCGCGCTGGTGGTCATGTTTTTTGACGGATCCAAATGAAATGGGCAATATACCCAAAGTATAAAAGTATAATATATCAACATCTTAAAAAACACAACCACGATATGAAACACATTACAGTTAAACCTTTGAAATTCGTTACTAAACAGCCAGGACAATCTCACTCAAATTTCAATAAAGACAGAAAAATAGTAGAACTAAACTGGATTAAGAAACTGCAAACTGTCTATCCTTTAGGTCTTAATGATAATATAATGGGTATTGGTAATATTTCCAATGGTGAATAAAAGGGTATGGAGTAAATGCACATGAGACAAAGTCTCTACAAATACATGGTAAAAAACAAGCAAAGGAACAACGCTTTTATTGCTGTTCTTCATCTTGAAGTCATCATGAGGCCTTCAACAATGAGCTTTGCTCATACCTCATAGTAAGTTCGAGACGGCCCCTAGCACCGGTTTAAGCGGAATTCTTTGCTAATTGTCGAGCAACGCTACATCCAAGTCTTTCTTGGTCATGGGTGCGGGATTGTCAACAAACATCAATTAAACTGGCAAAGTGCTGTTACAATCACTGTCATCCTTTGCCCGACAAAAGCACTAGTGTCTTAAGCTAGTGGACAACTACAACATATAGACAAACACAGGGCACTCATCAAGTCGAATGTAAGAAAACTTGGCGTTATAAAATAGTGAGATGTGGGCACTTAAAACAGGTTGTCTGGATTACATTTCGAAATTAATAAAAATAAATGCCAAAATTTGAAACTATTAATAGTATCTCCAAATGAGAAATTCTCTCACGCACAAGTACACCATAACTGAAAAATATAAAGAGCATACATCTCTCGCACGGGGAATCTTTTTTACGGACTCCACACTGCACAAAACAAATTCTGTAAATATTTTGGATATTGTTTCTAAATCTCTACGTAAGAAGCGATCTCATGGCCGTAGAATTAACGGTATTAAACGTAGATTACATTCTGTCAACACCACTTAACATTTCTAAAAATAATGGTCGACATCAACTTTTAAGTAAATTATGTTCCATACCTGCCATCAAATTAATTATCCTTGATGAATGCGAAACTATCTCGTACCTTAGTCCTAAATACGAAACTACAAAGATAATAATTGCGTTCTGCTATTTTAAGCTTTTTTCTGAAATCGATCGATCAAAAACATTTTCTTAAGATAAAATACATCGACAAAGGAATAGATTTTATAAATATTGCTGGCATTCTAAATGATCATTCAGTTAAAGAAAAAAATCCTGCCTATTTCGAAAATACAGAACTTCCCGTCATTTGTATACAAGAAACCTACCCGGCTGTTCGTCTTCAATTACAGTAAAGATATAAACATTAACAATTCTATGCCTGATTCATGAAATTGCAACAAATCAAAATACGCCTATATACCTATCTCCCATGTCATCACAGGAGATCTTAACATCTTGCAGAACAAAGTGCTAATTAATTTCTTAAAGAAAGGTAAAAAATATAGGCCACCTTCTAAAATTAATTGTAAAGGTTGTCGTAATACCATCCACGACTTATAAAACTTATTGTAAAAATTGGGTTAAACGTGAACACGTTGGCGAAAAATCTTTGGATTCTTTCTTCAATGCTATCATTTTGAACAACATTTCCGCCATGACAACAAAAAACAAACCCATTGTTTCTCGCATGCAAAAGAAACTTATAGAATTTGGCAAAGAATTCGTTTTTGTCCCAGCTGATAAGGCTGCTAATAACATGATTATAGTTTGTCGTAAACATTATATATAAGTACTCTAAAAAGAAATTACCAGTTCAAATACTTTTCAATTAACCCAATTAACGGAAAATGAAATTACAAACATACATTTTCTAACAGCTGCATCTTTACAGGCTAAACCTGATAGTAAAACAGTTCCAACCATGTACTGGGTTCCTAAACTCCACAAAATGTCATATAAATCTAGATTCATTTTGTCTTCTAGTCACTGTTCTACTACTAAGTTTCTATTATACTAACATATACTTTGACTGCTATTAAAAACCTGGTTATAAATTTCTATAACAAAGTATATGAAAACAGTGGTATAAACAATTTTTGGAGTGTAAAAAATTCATTGGAAGTTCTCGATAAATTAAATGCTTATAATGCCCCTTTTGAATCCCTTGAAAGTTTTGATTTCTCTACCCTCTATACTACCTGACCACATAATCTTATACAGGAAAAATTCAGAAGTCTTATTCAAATGGGCATTCAAAAAATCCAATTGTGAATATATATGTTCTAATTCCTTTAAAACAAATTTTATTATTATTCACCAGCCCAGTAGTCAGTGCTTCTGTGCTGACCTGAAAGCCGATTCTATTTGAAACCTTACAATATCTAACTTTTTGTAAATTTTGTTGAAAACTAAGGGGTATCTCCCTCATGCAAAGCTCTTTCCTTAGCTGATTTTGGCTTTTCAATTAGATAATATTGGTCAATTGTTCTCTATCACTTTTTAAACATATTTGAGTTGATGGTCTTCCAACATTTAGATTTTATCTGCACTGAAGAGACATAAGTTGTCGAAATGCGCATATGCAGAATTTAAATTCACAGTACCTTCGGTATTTAGTTATTTGTAACCACTGGGTCGATGCCACTGCTGGTGGACTGCTAGTCCCCGAGGGTATTCACCAGCCCAGTAGTCAGTGCTTCTGTGCTGACCCGAAAGCCGATTCTATTTTAAACCTTACAATATCTAAATTTTTGTAAATTTTGTTGAAAAGTAAGGAGTATCTCCCTCATGCAAAGCTCTGTCCTTAGTTGATTTTGGCTTTTCATTTAGATAATATTGGTTATTTGTTCTCTATCAGTTTTTAAACACATTTGAGTTGATGGTCTTCCAACATTGAGATTTTATCTGCACTGAAGAGACATAAGTTGTCGAAATGCGCATATGCAGAATTTAAATTCACAGTAACTTCGGTATTTAGTTATTTAGTAATACAAAACAAAAGAACTCAATTAATTGGACTTGTTTTGATATGATTTCAGCACTTGAATTTTTACTTGACAATACATGTACATTGTATAGTCATTCGTTTCGGTAACTGTATTTATCGCCAGGTCATAGGAATTCCTATGGGTACCAATTGTGCACCACTTATGGCTGACCTCTTTTTGTACTGCTACGAATCTCAGTTTATGACCAACATCAGCAAAGACCCATCTAAACATCATTTAATTGAAAAGTTTAACAACACTTTCCGATATTTGGATGATGTTTTAGCTTTAAATAATGACGACTTCAATACGTATTGTAAGGTTATCTACCCTAAAGAACTAACTTTGAATAAAGTCCATTCTAATAATCATCATTGTCCGTTCTTAGACATCAATTTCGATATAACGAATGGTAAATTCGATACTAAAATTTATGATGAAAGGGACGATTTTTCCTTTCCCATAGTTAGTTATCCATTTCTGGATAACTAACTATGGTNTTTGTGTCTGTCTGGCGTCATTGTTTTTGTGTCTAACGTCATTGTTTTCTGTGTTCTCGTTTTTGCCCTGTCTTTGGACTTCGATTTTTGTGAATATCACCCCTTTGTTCCTTCGGTATTCTACTGCCGTTGTTTCTGGATGGCGATGCTCCATTAGCGCCATCATATGGTGTTTACATATCTCAACTTGTTCGATTTGCTCGAGTATGTAATAAAGTTTGCGATTTTAATGAACGGAATATCTATTCATAACCGAAAAACTATTACAGCAGGGTTTTCGTTATCATAAACTAGTTAAAACTTTTACTAAATTTTATCATCGATATAAAAACTTACTTTGTAAATACAATGCAACCTGTAAACATCTAATCAAGGCTGGAATTTCACATCCTTTTTTTACGGTAATGTTTTACATAGGAGTAAAAAATACTTAAACTCGCATAACAAACTTATAAAACCTTTAAATCGTCTAATTCATAACAAACTGTGCCCGCTTTTAGCTGACCCTTTCCTTTACTCGTACGAGGNCAAGTTTTTACAAGGGCTTATTCAAAGAAAACAAAAACATTTAGCCCAGTCCTTTAATTTCAGCTTCCGCTACATAAACGATGTACTTTCTCTTAATAATCCTAAATTTAAGGAGCATTTACATCAGATCTATCCAAAACAACGGCAGTAGAATACTTCAAGCTCATTCAAATGAGCTGAAAATTAAAGAAACAACTGAAACACCTACTTCAGCTTCGTACCTAGATCTTTTATTGTATATTGACGAAGGTGGACTTTTGAAATCTAAGCTGTATGACAAGCGTGATGATTTGAACCATTCTAAAAGTGAGATCAATGTGGGGAACAAAGGGAGGATAAATGATTTTTCGAAAAAGCCTATAGAAGGTAATATAAGACATATCTATCGTATTGCATATGAACTAGTCTTAATTCTACGACTTCTTAGAAACACTTAATTTATTGCGTGTTACTCTACATTTAATTTTTTTTAAAACAAAATCGAATATTTAACTCACACTTTCTATGTATATGTCATATTCTATTTAATATGATACAGAAACCAATAAGCTGTTTCAATATTGTAATTCTTGTAAAAATAATAATTATCTATTTTCCGGTACGCTCGTTATATCGCCCACACGGATCATACAAGTAATAATGGTTAACCATAGTTCTAATATCTAAAAGGAAGCTTAGTTGCGGCTTAAAAATTTCTAAGAATATGGGTTTCTAATATTTGTGTCATATTTATATGTTTATGTAAA
This sequence comes from Modiolus philippinarum, assembly GCA_002080025.1. Classification (NCBI taxonomy): domain Eukaryota; kingdom Metazoa; phylum Mollusca; class Bivalvia; order Mytilida; family Modiolidae; genus Modiolus; species Modiolus philippinarum. The sequence goes on from MJUU01060305.1 coordinate 52,591, forward strand.
ACTAAGTCTATAGGTCCAACAATTATATTGGATCTAGAACAGAAGATATTCAAAATGTCTTCCTCAACTGACGACAATTTAGCAAAGAAACGCACATCCTTTTTGTCTTCCCATTCAAATTTTTTCTAATACAATCATTGCAACATTTTATTTTATCAACCATGAAATAGTAACCTAGAGTCAACAAACATTCTAATATATCAATGAACCGGTCACCATACAGGAATTTATCATAAAAAAAATAATCACATAGTCTTTTCTAGAAAATTTTAAATCTTGTCCGTCGCAATATATACTACAAGAGAACCAATCAAGAAATCGGAAATATGAGCACCAATCAGAAACCACGCTCACAATGGAAAAAATCCACTGACGACATTTTGTTCATTATTGCAATAGAAGACACAGATACTAGTAAATTAAATAGGATATGATATTAAATGCCGCAGAATATAGGGATTATTCAAAATAACATACTAAAAAGAACATCAGACTTTTAATTTCAGCTTCAGATATATAGACGATGCACTTTCTCTTAATAACCCAAGGTTTAAAGAATATTTACATCGTATCTACCCCAATGAACCTGAAATTAAAGAGACAACCGATACAGCCTATTCTGCTTCATACCTTGACCTTTTGTTATACATTGACGAACATGGCCGTCTGAAATCTAGATTATATGACAAACGTGATGATTTTGACTTTCCAATTGTGAACTTTCCCTTTCTCTGCAGCAATATACCTGCATCCCCAGCATATGGAGTATATATTTCACAATTAATTCGTTACTGTAGAGCGTGTAGTACATACAGTGACTTTGTGGAAAGAGCAAAAGTACTGTCACAAAAACTGATGAGTCAAGGATATGTTCAGCATTTGTTACTTTCGTCCCTTCAGAAATTCTATGGCCGTCACCACGACATCATAGATAGATATGAAATGTCAATGCACAAATAAAAACTGACATTTTCAGCTAGATTCGCGTCTTCCCGGATTTGACATTACCGGTTTTGACTTTACCCTGGATTGACCCACTGACAGT